>JABFPJ010005590.1:0-12008 GCA_022817425.1 Gryon sp. ZL-2020
CTTCTCCACCATACCAGTCTATCACTTAAAATATGAAACTTAATTGAGAAATGTACTCCTAGCTTATGAAAAAGTAGTTTTCCATTTTTTGGAAAAGTGAATTTTCTTTCACTTATGAAAAAGTAAACTTATTTACTTTTTTGGAAATGAAAAATTTTTTCACTTACGAATAAGTTCAAATTTTGACTTTTTTGAAGTAAAAAAATGTGTCACTCAGCAAATAAGTGAAATTTTCACTTATTCGAATTTAGAGAGTATATTTTTGAAATATATATTTGTCCGCTTTAGAATTGGATCATACTTTGAGATAACAGTTTGCGCTGGCTTCAAGATTGTGTTAAAGTTGGCGGACAAATAATAAGCGTTACTTAATTGTTCAAGCGGAGTGAAACAATTGTAACATTATAGCCATTTCAGCTGAATCGCCAAGTTGCCAAACATATTGTTGCAAAGTAGGATCGCGGTTATAAATGTGGCCGAACAATTGAAATGTTTCATAATTGAAAGCAGTTACTAAATTACCGATTGTATATACTCATACAAAACTGTACAATGTTACCAGATGATGTCTTGCAAACACGAACAAAAACTCGTGTTTAGTGATTAATGGCTTGTTCAACATTTTATGTTAAATCAACATATTGAATTGTTAAACGGACATATCGAATGTAAGATTCAATGCGAGTTTGCGCAATCCTCGTTTTGTTTCGCAATAATATTGCTAAACTGGCAAAAATGAAAGAGATTACCTCATTTGCTCGGGGTTTTCTATTTTATCGGTGTACTTGCAATTTCGTCGGAACTCACCTAAAACAGAAAAGATACAGTGAATTAAAATGTGTTCATTAAGTGCCGCAACGGATGCTTTTCTTTTTGTTACATCATCAACAAATAATTATATAAAGCACCTTTAATTAACTTAACGTTGCAACGATTAGCACAATTTAATACAATTATTATTCACGCGTTCATTTAGCGCATCACTTTCACGACTTGAGTATCTGCTTGGGCAATACTCAACGTCGTTCATCATTTTTACCTTTCTTTCGAGATTTATGTTCCAATGATGCATTGCATTAGAAAATACATGTTTCCATTTCAAAATCGACCATATATCTATCGCATCAATTTCGACAATTAATCACCCAATTTTTCATCTTATTAAACATAATTTCTTAATCATCATGAATGTTTAATGATCAATTACGAAGATACGACTTTTCTCTTTCTCCTTTAATGTCGTCGTTCTTCACGAAGATCCACTAAATCTTGTGCCATGTTATTTTCATGAGATACGTCGTAACATTGTTCGGGGGCCTCCATTTCGCTTTTGTCGCGGAAAACTCAATTGGGAATAATTGAACAAAATTAAGTACGCATCCTCGAAGTTGAGAAGAAACGAGCAGAAACTGTGCATTTTGCGCTACTTTTGTCGTTGCATTTTCAAATCAAATACACTTCTTTGAACAAATTCCGTGAGAAGATACTAGAAATAGATAAAATATCTCGTAACTTCTTTTTCTCGATCATCTTTCGAAAAAACCATCAAAGTATGTTTATTATCAAGCAACAAAAAAAGGCTATAAAGTACATCTGAGTAGTTATTACTACTCGTTTAAATAGTTATATACTACATAACTGTGTCTCATTATACTTTTGCATCGACGCTCTGATAAAAATGCAGTTACTGTTATTGCATTGAGAAAATTCTTTGATTAATATCCCGTTATCCAATTTGGATAAATTATGTATTACAAAAAAGTTGGAATACATTAATAAAAAAGTGAAATAACAATGGTTAATTTTTTAATGCCATTTTTTGTCTATGATTATATCGAAAGAAGTTCTTTTGTTTGAAAATGAGATGCTGAAAAAGGCATCAATTACTTGCCATAACGAAACGGTTGCTTTCGAAATTAGGCTTTAGAGATCTACGGTGGACTATATATATATATATATATATATATATATATATATATATTATATATGCAGTTTGTCGAATGGGTTGACGATGACTTTCTCGTAATGAGTTGTCACTTGGTCACAAATTGCAAAACGCATTTATCGAAAGCAAATATACAGCACTCGTTGCTTTGTTTTTCGCAATGCATAAAGTTCGTTCACACTCGGTGTGCATTCCTACGCGTAATTGTGACAAGCTTTATATGTAATTGACTGTAAAAGTATCCATGCCGAATTGAATGACACCGCAGAATTTATCAATCGAAATTAACGCGCAATTCAATCCACGTCAATCGTTAATGGAATGAAAGTTTGCAACATTTACACGACAAATTTCGGGATCAAAATCATGTTAAACAATTATATATTTCATTTTGTCCGAAATTTTATGGCAAACATTTTTGACATGTTAAAATAACAATTTTCAATGTATATTATTATCAATCAAATTATGTTCCTTTAATGGACATTCAAATTGTATCATTTTTGGTGTGATCAAAAAAAAATAATATTGAATGTAAAATAAAATGAAATTTCGCGCATATTTCGATAACTCCAACTGAGCGTAAGTAACATTAATCTGTGCATATCTCAATGCGCCAATAGAGTTGATTACTGAAATCAAGCTCTCTACGTGCCAATATTACTGCGATGATGGAAAATCAATTCTATCCTTTGAATTACACGACATGTCAATACATCAAATTCCGATTGTAATAAAATATAAAATGGACAAAACAATTTTGTGCACTGCCGCACAAAAAAATGTTTATAAAACTGCATTACACAATCCAGACGTCAGTAATGCAATAATTTATGTCATTTCATTTGAAATCATAAACAAATTTGCAATGTATTATACACGAACAAAAATGTTATTGCAAAAATGTCTTGTTTTTTTCAAAAATAAATAAAAAAAAATAATAAAAAAAGATATGAGCATTTTTCTTAAATTGATGTATGAGTTTATGCAATATTTGACCCGATACCCTTAATTCCTACATAGTATGATACTCTTTCCTATAATTCTACCAAATTTTAATCAATCTTTGTTTCGCGTGTAAAACATAATTTTTTGCTGCAAGAAAAAAGAAACGAATCGTCGTGTTTGAAGACTTTGATGTAAGAGAAATAAAAATCAATGGGCAACCGCGAGGTTAAAGGTTCGTCAAGTTATTTTGCGGGGCTTCGCGCATTTTGTGTTAACAAGTTGTTCTAATATTCTGAATTCATATGTCTGTCTGGCTTTCCGGAGGCCTTTCACGGATATCCGACTATTAAAGGAGAAACGAGTACGTTGACTCGAAGCCCGTGTGCGTCCCCGGCTCTTTGCAACGTATCAGTCCATTAAGACCTTACATTCATTTTCATCACGCCATAGTGTTGAACGAAATACGCGTCACACTTGTTTATTTATGGATTAAACACTACATTAAACATCGTCTATTTGTGTTTTCGATGTTTAGATAAAAATGCATCAAGATACATCGTCCAAGTGTGTTGTCATAACCAAAATAGGATTATCTTCGGCACTTTTTACACGATTTTTTTTTGCATTGATCCAAGCTATGTAAAATGTCGTTAAAATTCAAATTACATTTGAAATAATGACATAAATGTCGTTCGTAATAGTTGATCATATTTAGTAAGATTATAAACGCGAAAATATTGAACTGCATTACACGTTAGATATTGCGAGAATTTAGTTACTTTAAATTCTATTTACTCAACAATTTCGTAAATCGATTAGTTTAAAATTCAAATTATTTATAAAATTGCTACAGAAATCTCCGGCATGTTGCACCTCGCGCGGATATTACAATCTCCTGTATTTTAAACATATAACTTTCGGAATATTGTGTTACAATCCGGAGGTTTCCATGAATTTATCAGACATTATTTTTCGATATAACAAACATGTTTGGCTTAGTATTTTACTGCATATAAACTAGCGCGAAAAAAACGCTATGTCAATTCAAACCATATATGCAATTTAATTGAGTTTACGTCAAAAATATGCAACATTCCTTTTGCGTTTAATTATTTAAATTTACTTCATTGTGGGATTATCTTTCAACCTAAATGTAAAAAACCTAAATGTAATTAAAGCGGAAAATAAAAATTTTTATTTAAATTTTCATTTCAAATTAAAAAAATGCAATGTTTAAAAACGTTTATTTTTATTTTGTATAATTACGTAGGTAAATTTTGCATTGTTTTCCCTTCAAATTTCACATGCAATTTTCTTTTACATTTTTAAACTCAGAAAATATTTCTCAACTATAATTTTTGCAAACTATTTTGTTCTTGATGTTTATCAGATAAAACACTCATTGTCTTAAAGTTAACTTCATAATCAATTGCACCAAAAACATAACATAAAACATTCACCCTAAAAAAATTTCTAAGTTTCTAATTGAATGCAGCACAAATTAAATAACCTTAAAGACACATTTTTACCTCAAACTTTTTCTTTGTCACGAAACCGAAATCGACAAGTATTTGGCCGGCACAAAGAAATCGGTAAAAGTGAGCAAGCTGATTTATGAAACTCGATTATTCATCGGTAACACAGCGCAACATGACGTTGTGCTACATTATAAAATATCCAATCCGATATTTAGATATATAACCGCAACTGACCTTGAGAAGATTCAATATGCAAATACACCGCGGATACATGGTTATTCACATACTTTCTAATCCAAACAGCCAATAATAAAAAGCGGAATAAAAACGAGCAAACACGTCTTTTTCGATGATTCACAAACTTAATTCAAAGTCAATACGAGAAGTTAATACATAAATATTAAATCATATTATTCCATTCACTTTTGCCCAATCTCAGTTAATAGGTTATGTTGACAAATGGAAAAGTAAAATCGACAGGTGGCGCTGTTTAAAAAAATTAATTTACGATTAGAAGAATAATCTTCATACTTTTATTTTCATATATTATTAGTACTTTTCCTGGATGGTTTGGCATAAATGAATTTTTCATTTGCATAGATAATGACCAATCCCTTAAGCAAATGTGCGAAAAAGCATCTATGAAGCATCTGGCGTTAATTATTAAATTTCATTCGTGCGAGGAGGATCCTTATTATTTGTAAAAGCCAACATTTTTTTTCTCTCTCTTTCTTCTCTATTTACTTTACAGCAATTGTGACGTTTGAGCTTATCGATTTTATATATACTTAGCTTGTGATGTACACGGGTAAAAATTTAATATGTAAAGTGTGCAAATGCTTATTTTTTATTCCCTTTTTTGCATTCTTGATTCAATCCCATTTGAAAATGTTTGATTAAAAAAAGGATATTTGAAATTGAACTCGATCTTTTTCAGTTTATACACTCGACACTTTTATTCGAATTATTTTTATTCTTTGAATGTTGCGATTAATTTTGTTATTCAACCAAATTGTTTTATATCTTATCTTAATACTTTTATATGCTAATTTAAGACAAACAGAAGCCGCAGTTTGAATATTTTATTTCAACTTAAAACGCTGTTCAACTTTGATTGTAGTTTTTACACATTTGCGCATTTGAGGAAATGTTTGAAATATATTAAACGTTATAATTAGATAACGAAATTTGAATGTGCAAATAATGACGAATGATATAAAAAAAAAGGGGTGAGCAATTGGAAAGGTGAATGAAATAACACCTGCTATAAATGACCCAGTTACATATGTCGCGTTACAAAACCAGTTATCCGTGACTGAAATGTTGATGTTTAAATATTACAATGAGATATCCATTTGTATGCGCGAAAATCTCATCAATGAGTTTAAAAGCAGAACAAAACCAAATTCGTGCAAAAAGTATCATCAACATCATCTTATTCGATTTCGCAATATTTTGGTATCTTTAAAATAGTCATAATAATAAATAATTAATGCAGTGAATGATATAAAGTATTAATATTCACTGGATCTGATATAAATAAAATTAAATTAAGTCAACCAAATCAATATTCCTTCTCATTTGAATTTAAATTGGGTTTACATTTCAATAGTCGCTTTATCATGTATATGCAAAGTTAATAATGTACAAATAAAAAGTAGTGTCAAAATAGATTACGAAAGAGCCGATAAACGACAAATACGGAAGAGATCATTTTTGTACGATAATCTAAAACAGATCCGATTAATGTCGATATAATATATTTTCGAATTAAATTTGTTATATGAATAACGAAATAAACATGTAAACAGGCTTTGCAAAAAGACGTGTAACATATCAACTATTTTATTCTAAGATAAATCAATAGTGCGCTCTGATTTATGTATTCGCAATGTGAATACGATTCTTTGCAGAGACGCTTGATTAATCATTTATAGCGATATATACTTTTTGTACTTTATGTAAACTAATATTTCGAGACAAGATACCAATTTAGATTAAATATACTGACTTTGATGTCCAAAAGTGTTCTAAAAGGACACTTTTTGTTTCAGTATGCATCATCATCATATATCAATATTCCATATTGAAACAAAAAAAGTTAAATGAATTCGATATTGAAAAAAGAACATAAAAGCCTTTAATCAAATATTCAATGAAACTATACTAATAAAATAAATGATTGTCCAGAAAAAATGTTCTTTACAATAATTGGTATGCATATTTCAGGGTTGTCTTATAAATAGCAACAAGAGAAAAAATGGATTAATCATAAAATGTTGAAATATTATAAAAAAGCTGAATTTGGGAATAAAGTAAGAATATCGAAGAATGTCTGTTCTTTATGTTGCATGTTTATTTTGAAAGAATGTAACGGTTCTTTTAAAATTGTTTTTCAAAAATGGAAAAATTTGTAGAAAGTCAATGTTTTGAAAGGTGAAATGTGAAATTGATTTTCAAACAAATTAAAATATTTTTCGACGAAAAAAAGTCAAGCCCAAGATATTTTTTCCAATATAAGATCCATCTTTGTTCCCATCCCTTTATATAATGGCTTCTCCATCTGCCGCGCGCACGTTTTTTTTCGTCTCTGTGTGTGTGTATATAAAAAAGGAAATGCCGAAGATGAATAAGAAGGATAGACAAGGACAAGACGATTAGAAAGGAAAAAAAAAGAATAGGACCTGCTAAGGTATCTTCACCCTGAACGTAATTTGAGCGCATAGCTAAGCCATTACGAATAGGCTCGACTGACCTGCTCTTGCTTACCTGTTGGACGGCACCTGCTACATAACTTTCTTTAAGTTCAAGGTGTTTTAGTTTCTTTCGTTTCTAATTCATAGATAATAATCGTTCTCAGACGATCGAAATCAAATCTTGCCGAATTAAGAACATTTATATTTCATTATATCCAATCGTATTTTGCGTTTATATATTTCCAATGTAAATTATAAGAAGCTTATTTAATTCAACATCATATAATGTTTGAATTCCTCTTATTTAAATACGAATTTCGATATGAAATCCTTTTCATATCCATTTCATTATAAAATATACACTTCATAAGTTTGTTGATTTTTACAGTTGAATTAATTTTAGGTAAGAACAAAAAGGTGATAAATACTGTGAACTGTCTGTTATTGGTATATTCACAATAATTGAATGGATTGATGAAAATGTAGATAAATTGAATTGAATACATGTTGTGCACAATAAAATAAATCTTGATCCAAGTTTATTTGATGGTGCTCCGATTTCTAGACGGCCATGTCGTTTATTTTTCTCAAATTTATCGACGTTGCAATTACACCTGTTTCCCAAAATAAAGATCTTCATTATTTTCTCAAT
This sequence comes from Gryon sp. ZL-2020, assembly GCA_022817425.1. Taxonomy (NCBI): domain Eukaryota; kingdom Metazoa; phylum Arthropoda; class Insecta; order Hymenoptera; family Scelionidae; genus Gryon; species Gryon sp. ZL-2020. The sequence goes on from JABFPJ010005590.1 coordinate 7,720, forward strand.
AGTTGACAGTTTTCAGATAAAAGAGATACCTGCTTGGTCAAATTCTTAAACTCAAGTCTCAAATAATTATAGATGATTGTAAATAATGGTTGGCGCAAGATTTATCTGACGGGAATAAGTTTTATCATGATGTATTTTACGGAGGAAAATGTCTATTAATTATGTTTAAAAAAATCTATTCAATCAATTAGGCTGGACTTTTTTTTCTTTTTTTTTTTTTTATGTAAGAAAAAGTTGAGTACAAAAGCGAAGCCAGAATAAAAGACTCATTTGATTTGTTGATAGTCCTACAAAGAACACAAAAGGGAACTTTAAATCTAATCAAATTTGAACGTATATCTTTCATGCTAATCCGTAAGGCAAATGGGCATGTTACATTTTTAAATGAAGCCAACGCAGACTGTACTGTAGACTTACCAAACATCTTACAAATTAGTACAAAAGACAAAGACAAATATATCTGCCATGAAACTGAATAAATTAATTTACATAAAGTTCAATTCGATTAGCTTAATGGTGATTGAAGATCAGCAAATTGTTTAATTATTTGAACATGACAAGAAATATCAACTTGAACAACTCCTTTTCTTTTTTTTTTACAACAATAAATAATTACGAAACTTGAATCTGCAAATTAATTTCATTTTGATAATGAACTTTGTTATAAATTTATTATAATTAATTATTTAAATAGCGCCAACCATTAATTCCAAGTTTTGCAAACTAAATTTAACTCCATAATTAAGGTGTACATTAAGAATAATCAAAATTAACTCCAACTGCACTTAGAATTAAATGTCAAACATAAATCTCATTATTATTTCAAACCCTTTCGATTGTATTTTTAGCGTAAAATTGATTTTAACATCCAAAATGTATGATTCAAATTCTTCATGTTTATACACTCGGTTATTTTCTTCCCCAACTTTTGACAGATGTTACAATCGATTCTCAAATATATTTTCCTTTTTGTAATGAAAATATCGTTGATGCTAAAAAGGGTGTGTTTCTCCTTCGTACGTTATTATTTTCCCAAGTAGAAACCTATGTAAAAAGCAAAGTCACACAAACACATGACCATGCGTGGATTACGTAACATAACGGAATGACCCAATTACAAAGCATTCCACGATGCGATGTGTAAGGTTAAACCTGTGCCTGTGTTGTAGTTCTCTGTGCATGTACACGTCTTTACACATCACCTGTGCGTGTGTGCAACTCCGCTAATGACGAATGTGTGGATACTCGATTTAAGTATATCGTGCAGCGGAGTCACAGTTGACAATCGATTCGCCTGCTTTTTGCTATATTTTTTTTTAATCTACTGTATTTTTTTCCACTGTGTTCTCATTCATTAAGATAATGAATCATTAAGATGACGTCAACAAAAACAACTATAATTGATAATTAGTAACAAAGTATGTTTTAATACACTTTGAATTATTTTAATTGATTTTGGAATTTTTATACAATTATAATAGTATTTTCTGCAACTAGGGAGGCAATTTCTCGATATTTTTTGCATCGAAAAGATCTGTTCTTCTCCAAAAAAAAGGGATGAAAGTGGCACTTTTCCGCCCGAGGGATGAAAGTGGCACTTTTCCTCCCGAAGGATAGAAAGTAACTTTCTATCCCTATTTTTCATCCCTTGGGATGGAAAAGTAAACTTCTATTACGTCATTCGAGGGATGAAAATACTTTTCCTCCCGAGAGAGGAAAATGGCGACTATCGTCCCACATTTGAGGAAAGAAATGATGTATTTTCGATACACGTGTAAGAAATAACTTTGTTGAACTTAAAATTTGAAATAAGGTTTGTCAGTTTGCAATTAATATATTTTCTCAATTATCTCAATCTGATACTGGCAAAACGCGTGCAATTCCTTGCCACATAAACGTGACGAACCGAGATTCCCAACTTGGTCTCATCTTTTCACTATTCAAACTATATTTTTAACTGATGGAAACTGGTGTTTGAATGTTGTATGCATAATTGGCCATTACTCGATAAAAATGGGAAGAAAATGTAAAGGATTCTTGCAAGATAACTGTGATACTTTCGACAGACTTTTCCTTCTTATATATAAGAAATGGAGATCGAAAAACGCAAATAACAGGCTTTTCCGGCCTCGCTTCAATCGCGTACAATTGACGGATTTTTCATATTATGTTCTATTTTATTTGACCGAAATACTGAATGGCCAAAATGTATACTTGAATGAGTGAATATAAAAGTTGATTAATCTTTGTTAGCACCTCTTCATTCAAATATTTCAATATTTCAATTTACTCAAGTATTGAAGTATTGAAAAAACAAGATTATTGTGCTTCAACTATCCGGAATTATCGCTGATTAGTGTATTGATTATAACGATGATATAATCAGTAACGTATCATCTTCATGTAGAAATAGCTTTTATGTACGACTGGCATGAATGTTAATTGAGTGTCGCATCGGATTCAGAACTGATTCATTCATCGATAGAGACGCTTGGAAGATGAATGTCTGTCGTGACTCAGTGTTAAATATGCTAAAGCGTATTGGTTTGAATGCAAGATTCATCATCGGTGCAAAAATAACCGTTTTGCGCAATGCATATTTGACTAAAATGCAATTTATATTAATATTAAAGAATTAAAATTCTTTTCGTTTGCAATACCTGTCCGCTTTAATGTTCAATCTCAAGTTTGCACATTTTTGTCTGACATTGTTTCCGAAGCAACTGTAACGCATATCAAATGTCAACTATGCGCAGCGAAAAACGATTACTCGATTCTAATTTCTTGCATTCCTTGCAAAGTCTTACCTTACACTTTGCTATTTGGACATTTTCGTGTAATACTTTTTTGCGGTTATTTACAAAATCACAAATGCTCGTCATCGCAAGGTGAATATAATTTAATTGTTATATCAATATCTATTAACAAACCGTTAAGTTATATTCAATCTACAATTTTGGGCCGAACTTGTATCATTACTTTGTCAAACACATCAAACTTCAACTCCGATCATTACGTACACTTAGTGGAACCTTCATGAACTTGAAAACTATGCAACCATACAACTGAATTAAGAGTCATGTGATTCGGTTATTCATTGTTAAATTTAACAATGTTATTTAATTGAATCAAAATTATCATTTATCATAAGTGGGACGAAAGTCACACTTTCTCTTCCTCGGGAGGAAAAGTATTTTCGTCTCTTAAATTACGTAATGGAAGAATGCTTTTCCTCCCGAGGGATAGAAATTTACTTTTCCTCCCTAGGGAAGAAAGGTACTACTTTCATCCCACTTCTCGGGGAAGAAAAAATCTATTCTTTCCCTTGGGAGGAAAAGTAAAAAAGTAAAACTTTCGTCCCCTAGTTGAGAGTTGTGCTACACTCGTCTAGAATCGATAACTTTTCTCCCTAGTTACGGAATATACCATTTCGACATTTTTAAACGTGTTCATCCAAAGTATACGTTAATGATTAATTTGCGTTCATAATCAAATATACACCTTTCATTCGCTACGCATGTTAACATAACAAATGAAATATTTATAATAGACCATATAATATTCTATTATGCTATCGCATTGAGGGGATTCATTTAATAAATGAAACATTAAGCACAGTATCAATATAGCGTGCTTTTAAACATTACTCACACATGCACCAAATATAATTCTCATTTGTCAACAATTCCATTATTGGTATTAATTAACCAAATAGTCAATTCAACGATACTTTTTATCCGCAATCAACCGGTATATTCTATATTTAGAATATCCTTTGACTTAGTGACATATATTTTGTTCAATAAAACATCAATAACCCGAAATCGTCAAGTTATTATACTTCTAATAGAAGAACCCGATATTTTCTCTTGCAAAAGAAAGAAAAAAGTTCAATTGATAATAATTTGATTCTGTTAGAGTCTGTATTGGTCCGAGGCATTACCGATTTCTTTTCATTTTGGTCAACTACTACGAAAGCTTTATGGTTGATCCTCGCGGACGCGACGAAATGGATTACTCCGGATCTGCTCGAATCACTCGACATGACTCAGCATCCGATGAACTGTAAGTAACGAGATCGTAAATCCGAGCCACGAGCGTCCCCCGGACACAACTTATGAAAATATAATTAAATCAACCGGACTGTCGACGAATACTTGAATTCAACCTGTAAAACAGACTAGGACTTTTTACAAATTCAAGATGGATGAACGTGAATCGACTCCTTAATATTTTCAAATCACATTTTTTTTTTTTTTTTTTTTTTTTTTTTTTTTTTTTTTTTTTTC
>JABFPJ010005591.1:0-12008 GCA_022817425.1 Gryon sp. ZL-2020
CTTAGAGGATCCATAGAAATATCTCGGGTGGAACCAGGGATTTAGTCAGGATTCATATACGGTCATAGGGAGGGGGTCACAGGGTTTCGCCCGGGCGAAGCCGGGGCTTCAGCTAGTAAATATATAAATATCATTACATATCAAACACTGACTAAATCATATTTTGTTATTTTACAGCTTCTGGTAGTTTTTCAAAATAAAATTTCCGACTTTTGTTTCGCTCGGAAAACCGAGAAAGAGGAGTTGCTGAAGGATCTTACGAGTCAAGCGGGTCATGCAGGTCCCGCGAATACGCCAAGTCTTCCTTCTCATCATTCAAGTATATATTTTAATTAACATCAACTTTTTTTCATTTTCGTTTTTCTTCTAATGTGAAATAAATAAAATAAAACTTGATTTTAGGTGCTCCACCGGTAGATACAACAAACACAGCAAAACCCGGAGAAACAAATCCATTGCCTTATCCAACGTCTTTTCAAGGAACAATGCCAATGCCTTACAGTCCTGCACCTACTGTACCTTATCCCACATTCATGCCTCCCCCGATGCCCACTACGTACAATCCTTACGCAACGATGCCATACCCAAATCCAGGTAAACTTACAGAGCAAAAGCAATTGGACGATCGAAGTACAAATCAAAGTACAAATAGCACGAATGACGAGCTTAATTTTCCTAATGATGAACAACTTGACGAAGCGAAAGAAATGAATGAAAATAGCGCTATTATTAATGACAAAGAAATGTGCGATGAGGGGAATTCACGACAAAAACATGCAAAATCCACTGGCTTTTTAAAATCGCTTTATAATAAAATTAGAATTGTTTGAAGTTTGTTTATTTAAAAAAATTGTTTGACTTTTAAATTAAACACATGATAAGTTGTTTGTTATTGGATTGCAGTTATTTCAAACGAACTGACACGAATGTAGAGCATAACACTTGGCTTTTGATTTCATCATATGTAAATGTACCATTTTTTAACACTTCATATATTGATTTTGTTTATTTAATTTTTGGTAAAAAGTGATATAATAAGCGTTCGAAAAAAGTTGAAAAAATGATTATATCAAAATTAATTGTTTCATACACTGATAGCTTGGTGTAACTCCTTTTGCTAATGACAAGACTGCAATTTTCGATATTCACACGATGTCTGAAAAGACTAAGAATGTGAAACGAAAATCGCATCACAACGCCACCAAAATTCACATTTTAGTATCACTCTCGCTTTTTTTTTGTCGAAAATCGACAATGATACTCAACTGCGAATATTGGTGGTGCAGTGATGTGATTTTCGTGTGTTTTCCTTAATACAAATATCGAGTCATACTTTGGCTAGCGAAAAGTGTTACACAAAGCTATCAGTGTAAAGGTGAAGAAAATCAAAATTTGATGCTATCAATGTTAGAGATTGATGTTAAAAATTAAGCAATAAAAGAACATGTATTTTTCATATCTCTTTTTTATTATTTTCAACATCAAAATTACGAATGTAAAACTCATCTAATTCGCATGGTTTGGTGTTTCTTATTTCTTCATATTCTGCAATAGTCATCAAAGTTGGAAAATATTAATAATCGTAATTATTTACTAAACATACGTAAATAAATTTTGAATTAAATACTTGATACTTGATAATTTAACATTTAATATAAAAAATTGATTATTTTTGTAAATTAAATTATTTAATTGATATTTCAATAAAAAAAAGAAACTGAAAAATCCAGTAATTAGACAAAAGCAAAACTTATTCAAACTATTTAAATCATACCAACTCTGATTCTTATAGATTAAAAAAATAGTATTTCACTCACTAAAAAAAACAATCCAAAATATAATTATTTTATAAAAAAAAAAAAAAAAGAATATAATTAAATGCATGGTCTTATTATTTCATATCTTTATTCATCTACTTATATTCATTTGTTATGGGTCCCTGCCAATTGTTAAAAAATGTTTGCTTATAACCACTTTGTGTGTGATTTTAGGTTTGTAAATATATGTTTATAAATTTTGTCATTTTGATTTTTTTAAATAAACTAACTATCTAACTAAACTAACTAACTTAACTAACTAAATTAACCAATTAAATTAATTAACTAACTAAACTAACTAATTAAATTAACTAACTTACTAAACTTATTTTTTGAACTGATTTCACAGGATAGGAAATTAGACGTAAAATTAGGTAGATGCTGAGTCGACAAAGTTAGAATTTCTTTTATTTACATAGTTTTGAAAGAAACAATTTTTGTTAGCGATCTGACAAACCGCTGTCACCTGTTAAGGGTTAATCAGATATTTTAATGAACAAATGAATTACGATAAAAAAATGGTTAAACTAAGAAATTACAATCAAAATATATTACATATTGTAACATATATGTAAATAAGTTATAATATATAATATTTGATTAGCAGGTGCTTATAATTACCAACCACCTGGTCAACCTGGTCAAGTTCCATACGGCTATGCAACAGTACCACGATACACTGGACAATATCCATCGGACGGACGTAATCCGTGGACTGGTTAATTTTCGACTACGTTAATTGTTAGAGATCCAATCAAACTGCTACAGAGAAAAACATGCTGATTAATGAGAAGTCAACATCAACGCTGATAATTTCATATTGATTGTTGCGATTTAATTGCATAAGTTGTATCATAAATATTATAATTATTCAGGAAAAGTACCGAAAAAATTGTTGAAAATGTACAATTTATAAATATTTCATCCTACGAAATAATAAGATACAAAAATCACTATGATCATCGTCGCTTTTTCAGTGTAATTTTAAAGTTACATCATTATTAATGCCTGCTTTATTTAAGTTTTAGAACTTCTTTGATTATGACTTATGATGGTATAAGTTATGATTATAATAAAATTGAATATTTAATATTTTGCAATAACAGAAATTATAAAATTATGTTTATATACCATGTTTTATAAATTATGCATTAAAGTTATGTATTATGTATTATATTATATAAAAGCGTGATATGTTTTAGCATTTAAAATAAAGCGTATTTGCATACATTAATATTAATAATAACAATACAATAATAGTAGTTATAATAATAACAATAATATTATAAAAGAAAAAAAGTTAATAAAATTAAGATGAATGCACGCATCAGCATTTTTGCCTTTGCAAATTATATATATATGTATTATGAACAATGGAATAAAAGTATTTTTTAAGACAAATTATTTCGCTTTCATTATATTTTATTTAAAAAGACTTCTACAAGCTTGTATAAGTCAATATATTTTTTAATTATAAAAAGATTTAAAATGACAGTATTTTGTTGTAGATGGCGGTTTAGTTGACACACATATATGTTATAATAATATGGCTGTATCACACAAATGAAAATGCCAATGAAGTACTATTCATTCATGTTATAATAACATAACCTCTTTATCCAAACACAACCAAAACATTCATAAAATTAACTTGTGGAAAAACATTGTTATTTTAAAATAAATAAAAAAAAAATGACTCAAACAATGTCTCAAACATATAAAACAAAATTTATAAAACCGGGTAAGTTTTGAAAAATGGTATAATATAATTGTACTAATTCTTTACTTAATCCTTTTCTACTCAGACATAGAAATAACTTTAAAAACTCTAAGAAAATGATGTATTCTTACTATTTATGATAAATAACTATGAAATTTAACAAAAATTTGTTTTTTCATTTTTTATAAGTAAATAATGAAAAAAAATATAGCTAATTATTATAATAACACAACCGTTGAGATTTAGTTTATCGAAAAAACTTCAAAATTTTGTTTAAATATTGCACAATTACTAAAATAATTAGTTAAATACAAAATAGATCTCAAAATGTGAATGTATCACAGGAGATACATTGTTAGAAGATTTTACATTTATATTTTGTTCTAGGTGCATTTGTATTTACAATTTTGATTATTAATATTTGTTTAATAAATAGGGGACTTCTCCTGGCAGGAGGATAAAAGTGACATAGACGCGTTATCGTCAACACAATTTGTTTACAATCCCAATCATTCTATGACAATAAGTGCACAGCGACAAAGATTGCCGATTTTTGAAAATAAAAATCATATTATTTATTTGTTAGAAAGATATCAGACTTTGGTGTTGGTGGGTGAAACTGGTTGTGGAAAAAGTACACAAGTGGGACAGGTGAAATAAATTAGACTATTAACTAATGTTTAATATTTTAATTGTTAATATTTTATTATTTTAATATTTTGAAGTAATAATTAACTAATAAAAATACTAAAATTTAAAATAAATATAGCAATATTTTCAATAGTCCATGTAATTTTTTTTTTAATTTTACACCTATTATCAATAATTCGACATGAATTATTGATAATAATTCGTATCGAATCTAACGAAAAAAAAGATAATTCAGTTTTACTGTGAAAAAATTATATTTTAAAATTGCATTTTATTCATAATTTTGAAATTTAACTTTTTCATAATAAATTGAAAGATTTCCTTTTCATTAGATGTATCGATTTATTTTTTTCTGTTGCATTTATTCAAGTTTATAATGAAATCATATATAATAACATTAAATTGTAATTGTGAATTAATATATTTTTTGCTTGTCTTAAAGTATTTAGCCGATGCAGGATGGTGTGCAAAAAATCAACAAATTGGCATAACACAGCCACGCCGAGTTGCAGCGACTTCACTTGCAAGACGAGTTGCAGATGAAAGAAATTGCATTTTGGGAACCGAGGTGGGGTATGCTATTCGATTTGACGATTGCACAGATGAGACTACAAAAATTAAGGTATTAACAATTAATTTATTAACTAGTAATAAAATTATTAACTCTAATAAATACTTAAGAAGAAAATATAATAATCATTACAATGACAGTAGAATATAATGTCTTTTAAAAGCATTATGTATAAATATTGTTTTGAGTATTTAAAATTTCTATTTTTTTAATATTTTGAAACAGTATATGACTGAAGGCATTTTACTACGAGAAATGATGAGGGATCCTCTTCTGATGCAATACAGTGTCATTATGTTGGACGAGGTGCATGAAAGAACTATGTTGATTGATATCATCATGGGACTAATGAAAAAAATACTTAAGGTATTTAAGTATATTTTATCTAAAATTTTACAAATATATTATAAATATTTTCTTGTTTATTTATATTAATTTATTTATATTTTTTCTTTATATAGAAAAGAAAAAGTCTGAAATTAATTATATCATCAGCAACGATGGACGCGGAACAACATCGAGATTATTTCAACTTTAACACAAGCAAAGATTCCACCAAAGATACTTCTGTTGTCTTAAGTGTCAAAGGACGAACTTATCCTGTCGAGATATTTTATGCCCAAGGTGAAAATATAATGCTAATTATTAATATAAGTCAAGTACAAAAGAAAGTTTGCGTATGAGTTTCAATAAATAAGATGAGATTTTTTAAATAACAGAATACCCATTTCGTAAGTAAAATTGAAAATATGAGCTCTTTTTACTGAACTACCTGGGATATTAATTGGTTTTGATTTTTTAATTTGTCAAAAATGTTATTATAGTTCTAGATCACCTATCATAGAAGTTTGACGCATGATTTTATTCAAGAATAATATTTTTTTCACCAAAAATAAAATTAGAGCAAAATTGTTGTACTTATTAGAAGAAGACATGTTTTTTGTAGTGCATGATTTAAAAATAAAACGATATTAAATTATTTTTAAAGATATCATTAAACACATATTAATCTTTCAAATTTTTTGCACGTAAACCTTATATAGGTCACAATATTACTGAATATTTAAGTTATTTAACTGTAAAATATTTTCATTAAAATGCTAATTTGCATAAAATAGGATATATTTGAAAATTAATATCTCAAAAACAGTATTTTCAATTTTTTCATATTTTCAAAAATTGTTTAAAATAATTTTTGAAAAATATCCCGGGTAGTGCAGCCAAAAGAGGCTGATATTTAGCATTTTTGTCTACAAAATGGATGTACTTTTAATAAAAACAATTTAATATTACATACTATAATCACCGAATTATTTACAGAGCCTTTGCCAAATTACATAACTGCCGTGGTAGAAACTGCATTAAAGATACACAAAAGTGAAGCACCTGGTGATATTTTAGCGTTTTTAACTGGAATGGATGAAGTGGACAGAGCAGTTTCTTTGCTGAAAGAACATGCAGCAAATATGAACGATGACGATAGTAAGTTTATTTAATCAACATAAACATTTTTTATATTAATTATTAATTACTATTATATTGATAATAAGAATTATACTTATTGATAAAAATATTTATTTATTTAGAAGACAAACTAAATCCTATTGCCATGTATGGATCACTGTCACATTCTGATCAGCTGAAGGTATTTTTGAAGGCTCCCAAAGGAACTCGAAAAGTCATTGTTTCGACAAACATTGCAGAAACTTCGCTGACTATACCTAATATTGTATATGGTGAGACAAAAAATGATACAAATTAGTATAATACATATCTGTGGCTGATATAAAAAATTAAGTAACTCCATTCTTGTTCTTTTCGAAATATTAAGATTTTAAATGTTCAGAAGTCCATTTCGCATATTAATATTGTAAAGATTTTTTTGGTTTTATTGTGACTAATATATGTTCTCAAAATTAAGGCAAATTTTTTACAATATCAGAAACAAAATGAAGAAGTGGAGTTCATTGATTTATCTGAAATTTTACTGGAGTTACCTAGTTTGTCTTTTCAAGAACTTTTATTTATCATAGAATTAGCACTTTTTACCTACAAAAACTAATTAACTTAACAAATTTATATAAAGGCAAGTTTATGAAATTTAAATGTCTGTGGTTGCCCGAAAAAACGAAGCAACAGCAATCAACCCATATATTGACTCATTGACGGATCTGCATATGTACACGTATTCGGACCCATATATGGACCAGTGTATTGATCTGTGTATGTATTTGGTCCACATGTAGATCCGTATATGGGTCCATTATGAGTTAATATATGTTTATCCTATAAGCCACTAATATATTATGCTCTATAAATAATAGATTATGTTTATATAAGTAAATATTAATAGATTATGTTTATATATTAATATAAAAACAAATGTCTGATTTACAGTTATTGATAGTGGCTTTACAAAGCTGCCATGGTTCGATATGGAAACGCATACAAATAGTTTGATAATTATGCCAATTTCCAAAGCATCAGCCCAACAAAGAGCAGGACGTGCAGGTCGAGTGCAACCTGGAAAAGCATATCGGTATTTAACTCTTTTCTCTAATCTGTAAAAAAATATATAATAATAATAATAATAATGTTCATAATAATGTTTCCTTTTTCTTTTTAGTTTATACACCGAAGAAGCTTACGAAAAGTTGATGGATGTAACTCCACCTCAAATGCAACGATCTGACATGGCTCCAGCGATTTTGCAACTCAAAGTTTTAGGCATTGATAATGTATTGAGATTCAATTTTCCGTCCTCACCACCAAGCAAGAATCTCATCGTTGGTTTGGAATTATTGTACGCATTAGGCGCCATTGATGATGACGGTGAACTTACCCAACCTTTGGGTTTCACAATGGCAGAAATGCCGCTGGAACCTATATTTGCTAAATGTGCTATAGCATCAGGTAAATTCTTACGAAATCCAAAATCATCCATTATTATATTACTATTATTATATTACTAATTATAATACTATTTTTTTTTACTTCAGTAAAATAATATAATAAAAATACTATTCCAATGTATTTTTACTTGTATAGGTTCAATGGGTTGTTCAGAAGAAATGGTAACAATTTTATCGATGCTTCAAGTGCAAAATGTGTTGATTCGACCGGCCGGTGGTCAAGCGGCAATATCTGCACGCATACGACATCGATTATTCGAAGTCGAGGAAGGAGATTTGTTAACTTATCTAAACATTTACACGGCATATCAGCAGAACAAAACTCATTCGTGGTGTCAGAAGAATTTCTTAAATTACAAAGCCCTGAAACGATGCAGTGAAATACGCTCGCAAATGATCGGCTTATTGCGTAAACTAAATATACCGATTGTTTCGTGCGAAGGTATGTGTGGTATTAGTTGATATGTATATTTAAAGGTGAAGAATAATACATTTCACTGGCGAAATCGTGTAATGCTAATTGATATACTAATTATGTTTGTTTGCAGGGGATATGTTGAAAATACTTAAATGTATCACCGCTGGACTCTTTCCAAATGCAGCTTATTTGCATTTTAGTGGAGTTTATAAGAGTGTACGAGGCGACCAGAGTCTTTATATTCATCCAACTAGTTGTCTTTATACGCTTATGCAACCGCAGTGGTAAGATTTCATTGCTTAATCATTTCTTTGAAAGATTAATCACATTCATTGTACAATTTAATTTACAAAAAACATGTAAAATTCAAATTCCGCACTTATTCAAATTAAATATTATTATCAACTGTAGTACATACAAAATTTTGTTTTGAATGTTGCAGGTTGTTGTTCTGTGAAGTTTTACAAACTGACAAAATGTATATTCGTGAACTTACGGTGGTAAAACCCGAATGGTTAACGGAATTGGCACCGCATTTTTATGAAAAATCAACGCTTTAAACTTGATAACAAAAGAAATGCATAAATTATGTTCCTGTAGATATTTACAATGTATTATATTGTATATAAAGTTGTAAATTAAATATAAGATTAATTAACATTAGGTAAAAAAGAGTGAGTAGTAATTCAAAGCAGATATTTTTATCAGATGAAAATTATATTTTGCATCAAGAGAATGAATTATACCAAGTATAGTTGTATATAACACATAATTTATTATTTTTATATAAAAGAATAAAAAATAAACCAAAGAATTCTAAAATCACTGTTATATGTTATTTCAAAGTTAAAGTATATTTTTATATTCTAATTATAAAATATATTCATCTATCTAATTTATTAAATTATTCACATTATTATTATTTAGATTTATAAACATTTTATAATAGTAAATTATATGTTTAAGTAGTAAAACAGAAATTATATCAAAGTATCGATCAGTAACAAGTACGATTCAACTTTGTATATGTAATAATCCGGATATTGTCAAGGAAACTAAACAAGTTTTCATCATTTAATGTTCTCTTTAAGCTGGATTCGCTGATAGTGAATTTCAGGTATTTGCCTTAATTTAATTACACATTTTTGCAACATAAAAAGTATCGTACAAATGCATAATTGATTTATCTTTAATGTTCTCAAACTCAATGCTTTAATATAATTGCAAACGAAAATAAAACATTCGGACTGATCATAATTGATAATATGATTTGCTAATGAAATGCATAAATGACTTTTGTGATGAAATTGATAACTTGATGTGTCTCTTTAAAGAGACACATAGCACGACCATTCGCAACTTAGAGGATAGAATTTCGAGTGGATAAGGTAATGGGAATACGGGGAATCCGAGGATCAAAGACAGTGGTTTGCTGATTGCGCGCTCGTCTGTGACATATTAAATGTAAATCAGAAATGACAGTTCTCGGTATCTATACACCTTATGAACTTTGATCTTTTTGTTGATCTATATATAACAGTGTGACAATAATGTAACTCGAAGTTGCACACAGTTGAATCAAAGATCAAATTATAATTTATTGAAACGTGCAATCAAATTATTCTTTTTGTATTTTATTTTATTATAAACCGAACAATCGTGCAATGTTGTAGCTACGTTTTACAATACGTGAAAACTCGTTGCATTAACATTGCTGACACCATGTTCCATTAATATAACGTTGCTGTAATTTACGTTATATTAATAGAACATTACTTTAATGTTGTAACAAAGTTACGAATGAATTACTAAAACGTTGCAGTAACGTTTCAACGTTTCATTTGTTGCTGGATTGGTATTAAAACTTAATATTATATATGTGTGAGAATTAGGTTCTATTTGTTTTAATTTTTATGGTGAGAGGTTTTTTGCCAATGAACATTTTGAAAGAAAAATCCGTCGTAAATGTGCAGTCGAAGAGTACGTCGGTTCTTCGAAAAAATATTCAATTGTATTAAAAATATGATTATTAGCTCGTTATATTTAACAAAATTACATTTCTTTGACTAATAGTACGAATGAAGTCATTTATTTCTACATACGGTCAATATTATTTTAGTTATTTTTGATTAATGCTAATACTAATCCAGCAATACATTTTAAACATTCCAGCGACGTTATAGTGACGTCATTTTTGTAACTTATAGATAATGTTGTTGCAACGTTGAAATAAGGGTTAAAAATCGAGTTTGTAATTTTAATACAACTTTAATAATATTTTATGATAAAATACAGAAAAGTAAATAGCAATAAAAGAAAGTGAAAATATTAAAAATGTTGCATAGTGAATCTTTTCTAAAATAGTTAAAGAATATGTTAGTCAATTGAAATTTTAATTATCACATAATCATATAATTATACGATTATCCTTATAAAAATAACTCAAAAAAGTCATACAGTAATTTTGTATTCGGATATTTTTATCTTTCTTTAAAAGAATAATCTTTGTTTCTTTTTGTTTTATTATAAGTTTTTAAACATACCGAAATAATATTCTTGTTTTTTGTTCCATACTACTTAAATAATTGAAAATGATACCTTCACTTATAATTTCAATAATATTTATATAAAATCTGATAATTTCAAATAAATAAAATGCGGAGATATTTTTACATAAATTTTATGTAAATCCTTTATATATTTCGTTAGCTATCAAGGAAGTTTTTCCTTAGTGTACAACGTTACAGCAACGTTGCACGAGTGTTTGGTTGTTATTCATATGTTTCTTTTTTAATTTAAAACCATCAAAATTACCTAATTTATTCCTTAATTCATCATTTGATTTATGCTTTTGTTTCTTTTATTTTCAGACGAAATGTAGCATTATTCAATCTGATTGGAAGTAGAGCAAAAGTAATGTCGCGGGAGTAAATGTCTATTGTCTATCACTTGCACTTGGAAGTCAATTTTTGGAAAATGATCCCTTAATTTTTCGATTGGTTGAATTCTGTATAGTTGGGGTTGGCATTTCCGACGCACATACATCAACGACACTGTATGACTAGGGGAGTGTACCCATGTCTCATCGTGTATTTAAGTGTACACACACACATATATATATATATAATATGTGCACATAAATCTGAGCAATGCAAGATGACATAACGGTGCGGTGTTTGGTCTCCATTAATATTCGATCGAGGTCGTCATTTTGGGCCCACCACCTTCATTTCTCTCTTTTATCTCTTGTACTTTTCATTTTTTTTATTAGAACACCATATGACTGGTTTTGCATGGTGCATCCCCATTTCAAAGCCGATCGTTTGTCAACGATACAATCTGCCACTGCAATTTGACGCTTGCAGTCAAAATATATGAAGCACCTAGATGATATTATAATATAATACTAAAAAAAGAAGTCGATTCATCAATCATTAACAACTGTTAACTTTGTCGGAACTTGGCATTTTATTTTCCAAACTCAAATTTGGTGTTAAAAAAAGAGTAAAAATGATAAGTTGATGACGACGTTGATGATAAGTTGAAATAGGCTTGATGTAAAAAAAGTGGCACTATAAAGTGTAGAATAAAAAGATGAACATCAAATATTAGGTAATTTTACAGTCGAATCATAAATATGTTCTGCGCATCAACATTGTACTACACTTTTTTCATATTTGAAACGGTCTTTTCAGATAGCTACAGTTACTATACATATCTAGGTTCGTATATCTCTTTTGATTGCGACAATAAACGCCGACCATAAAACGATAAGAATCGACACATCATTTATTGTTCTAACGCGTTCCTATGTCAACAAGAAATCGTGAATAAGCGAATGCTTATTGACAACGATATATACCTATAACGATCAATTTGTTCTCTCTCTCTCAAAAAAAAAAAAAAAAAAAAAAAAATC
>JABFPJ010005592.1:0-12006 GCA_022817425.1 Gryon sp. ZL-2020
TGCATACGCTTTTTCGCATATCCAATAAATTACCAAACACACCATAGTGAATTGTAATTATCGTTAATGATAAAATGACATGTTTGATACATATTTATGCATTTGAGTCTATGAATAAATTGGATAAGCATTATTTTATAATTATCCCTCTTCTGAAAGATTCCTTCTTTTTTCTTCTAAAAAAGTTAGTTTTGAATATTTAATATACTAAATGAATTGAACATCTATTTATTTCGCCAATGATATTAATTCTGTGACTACCGAGAAAAAGCAGCCTTGTTTAATTAAATAAGAAATGCAATATTTGTTATTCTCAAATTTCATCTGTAAATTATGTAAGTTAAATAACATAACACTTTTATTTTATCTTTTTTGTTCTTGAAACGAAACATTTTAGACAAGAAAGAATGTACAACACACAAAACTCTACTTACAAATAATAATATCAATTAATTTAATTCATTTAAATAAAGAACAGAATTATCTGGTTTTTCTTGGCAAACACAAAATTATTATAATTATTATTATTATATATTATATTTTACATTGTATATATATGAATTATTATTTCTCCTTCCCTTTCTGTTTTCGTATTACTCTTCCTGTTTTCCCTGTCTTCCTTTATCTTTTTATTTCCATAAAACATAAATCAAAGATCATTGCAACGATGCACATTTATCCATTCTATTTGGATCTTCAGTTCTATTAGCTACAAAATAATAACTTTTTATTTACATTATCAATAAACATTATCTCTGTGGTTTTAATTTGCCTTTAGCAAATTAGACATTAATTTCTCTCTTCTTTGCTCGATCATTTGTATTTTTGCAATAAATCGTTCCAACTCCTCAGTTTATGACAAAAGATCTGAAACAAGATAAAATACATTTTAATATTTCTTTTTGTTTTTAAATATTAAAATTCGATTAAAGATAAGAATATTAATATAAATGAATTGAAATAAAGTACCTGGTACTTGATTATCCTGCGGTTTGTTGTTGGTGAAAGCATCCTGGAACGGGTTAGTGTTGATATTTGTTGCTGTAGGCACAAAAGAGTTGGCCATAGGAGTGAAGGGTACGGCCGCTGGATTTAAGTTGGAAAAGTTGGAGTTAAGGGAATCTTCATTTCTATTACAGAGATTATCAAACTCCGACAGGTCTAACAGGTTGTTCGTCACGTTGTTTTGTTTGCTATAAAATCAGCCAAAGGAAAACATATAGAATACTACATAATAGCCGAAAAACTCTATAGCCACTAATAATAATTTTAAAATGCAGTTTAACTCTAAATATGAAGCAAATGAAGCATACTAAAGACAAAACAAAAAGAAATTTTCATAACAAGTTTTTATTCGTGATTATTATTTAATAATGTATACTAACGCAGCACTTTTACCATTTTTAGTTTAATTTATACTTGTATCAATTGTATTAACTAATAAAGAAAATTTGACTATAATCAATCTTTTAGTTTATTTTATACGAAGCAAAAGTAGACAATCTGTTGACAATTTACTGTCTAATAATGTTGATTAAAAGAACTTTAAACAAATAAAACGTTACATACAAAATGTACAAAAAATAATTCTTGTATTAAACAAAAGTAAAAGTCTTTTAATTAAATGAAAAACGTGCTACAAAATATGCTATAAAGTGCTGCCATAAAAATTTATTATAATAATTCTTAACTTTATTTGTATTAATGTAAATACAAATAATATAATTAATATAATAAATAATATTCATGAATTGAGAAACGAAATGAAATTATAAGTGACAAATACATAAATGAATACAAGCAATTACTTCCTCTTTTTCATTTTCTTGGAAACATATGATCAAAATTGACATGCACAAGCACATAGTTAAAGAGTCGGTTCTTAACATTTAATACAATTGTTCTTACTTATTTTATATTTATACATTTATATTACTTTTTAAAGTAAATGTTTGGATATTGATTAAAACATGTTACAGACTCCAACTCTTTAATTCTTTTCTCGTGAAGCAATAACATAACACAATGAATATTGAACACCATGAATATTGAACAGAACAAAGTATTCCTGCTGAAAAAAACTTATACATTCTAATAGAAATAATCTTATATGAATCTGTAAGTTTTTTAGCAGATATTTTCATATATAGGTTCTAAATACACCGAGAATGACATCTTAGTCGTGTTGAATGACTAGTCTAACGACAGACTAAAACTAAACACTCTTTTATTTTTGTTTAACGTATTTGAAAAAATATGACATCAATATACGTATATATATAGATGTACACTATATTACAACAATTGTTTAAAGGAAAATATCAAACTTTTTTTGCACACATTCGACAGACATAAAGAGTCAAGGTTTAAATCTAAAAAGTGCTATTTGAACACAAGTAGTAACATGAAATTTAAGATTGAATGAGTTATATGAAATACAGAAATAAATAGAATGTAATGATTTTTAAATCAAACGTTTATTTATTGATAATTAGGTTTGTTTTAAGTTTACCACAAAAATAGTAAGTCGTACAGTGATTTCAAAGTGAATATTTCTTATGCAGTTAAGTTTGAGAAAAATGTAACATTACAATATAGTTTCACTATATGATATATTTATATATATATATAAATTATATTTGTCTAACTAATTTACAGTCGATGAGTTATAAAACGCACGTCATTATTGTTTTTCTTGCACCTTCATTCCAACACATTTTAAATATGATCAAATGGATTTTTTTGCTTCTTCAAATCGCAATTTGTTATATGTGAAATATTTAAGTATACAATGCATGAACTTCTTCCAATTTTGTGTTCACCAGACTTCGGATAGATTGAAACTTGTTCAAAAATAATAATAAAATAAAATGTATTTAATTGACAATACATTAAAATATCTTTAAAAACAAGAAAAATGCATATAATAATAAATATACTAACTGTTAATAAATTAATTTATGAACAGTCAAGTACAGTTGTTATAGTTTTTATGTGTATTACCATTTTATTGAAAATTATAAATATAATCAAATTAGAATCATTTTTATACCATAAATAAAAAAAAGAATATTAATATTTCAATCAATATTCGAAATCTGGTTTGCTATAATAATATAAAACTCATACCAGAATTGAAAGTACCACTTCGTATATAAAATTACATTTGATTCATTGTGCTATTGCATTGCAGTCCTTTTTTCCTTTTTTAGCTAATGAAAATGAATTTATTTTTTATATTTGTTCGTTATTATGGAAATTTATTTGTTCATATACAATAGTGGTTGCTACATAATTTTTACACGATTGTCTTAATACAATCATAATGACTCATAATAACAATTATTTCAATAGTTATTAACAATATCTTGATAATGTCAATAAAGTCAACGGTAATGACTACTTTTGCATGTACAACGTTTTATCAAAGCATTTCTTTTTGTTTTAAAATTCGATAATTTGCCATATTAAGCGTTAGTAATAATAGGAATTATTGCTGTATCTAAATAAGTTATACTTAAAATTTATATTATTCTTTAAAAAGATAAACATGGACAATTGTCTTATTCGCTTTGATATAATTATTTTTCGTTATAAATAAAATATATAGAATGAAAAAATGAAAATTCAATCACTGAATTATTGCTTTCTGAAGCATAATTTGGAAAAATAACTGTAACTGAGATGTTCTGTAGCATTCAAATATTTGTTTAACTATATTTACATACGGCTGCCATATTGTCAACAATGTATTTCAGAAAAATATTATAATTTATAACGATACATTTACACGATGGAAATTATTACTTTTTTTTATTGCAATATAAAACATATTTCTAACACTTCACTAACCAAAATTTCTATCAAATTAAATATTCAAATTTATACTCTTAAATTTATTATAAACGTTCAAAAAATTAAAAAATACATTACTTACATTAATTTTGTTACGTATTTATATTATGCTACTTTTTACAACCTTATTGTTACTGTATGTATATATAATTAAAAAAACATGATAATATTATTTGTAATTACATAAATAATAATAAAATTAAAGTATAAATTTGAATTAGACTTTATCTGATACTTAGATTATTATACTTTTAAATGGCAGCAATTGATATAGTGTATAAACGACATCGTGGTTTATTCATACAAAAGATAATATTTCATATTCAAATGTGAGAAATAAAAATTTGTTAAATCAATCAAAGTCAAAGTCGATATGATCAAAAATACAATTTATTTTACTTTGAAACAATAGATTATAGTAAAAATCGAATAATCAAAAAATGGAAATTTTAGTTTTAAAGTAAATATTTTTTGTTCATAATAACAATAATTATAACACTAATAATGTTTCAATAAACTCCACTCACATTTAACTAATACACTTTTCACGATGACGTTTTCTTTTTATTAATTTCTTCGTAATTTAACTTAATAAATAGTGTATCACAAATTTGTGACTAAATGTGTTCTTTGATTACTTACACTGAAGCATTATCCAATGTAATCGTTTGACTGTTGATATCACTTTCGATATTCACATGATGACCATTCAATTCCTTGTTATCGCTATTATCAGTTTTGTTATCAAGGATGTTTTTGTTATCATTAAGGCCATTGGCGTGCGTACCATTATGCACAATGTCAGGGCTACTATTATTTTCTGTTCGCAAGGTGTTTTGTTCGCTAGTGAGGAATTGCTGAGTAGCTTCTGATATAAGACTAGCTGTCATAACATCTTCAACTTTATTTCCGGGTGTCGTTTTTTCACTATCATCTGGACTGGTATCTTCTTTCAATTTGTCTGGATCACCAGCTTCACCCTAAAGAATATACACAATATTTTATCATTTTCTTACATTTTAATTGTTAAAATGTAACATTCATTAAATGAAGTTAATGTAGTAAAAGTAAAATAAGGGATAATTTATTTGTTATTGAAATCTGAAATACAGGCATCCCTCGTACAACGCGGTAGTTCGAGTCGGAAGAAACAGCGCGTTGTACGAAATCGCGTTGTGCGGGATCTATGATATATGGAAAAATAGTAGTTACGTTCCAAGTACTAAAAGATTACGTGATTTTTTTCGAACTGTTTTTATTATCACACATAATATTTTATATAATTTTATTTTTTATTCCTTTAAATAAAACAAAGATGACAAAACATTAATTATTCAACGTCATTAAATGTTTTTAAAATTTTTAAATTATAAATAATTTGTCAAATAAACATCGATATTCGAATAAATTTCAAAATCTAAGAACGAGGGTAAAACAACTAAAATTTTTCGAGATTTGGACGCTTATTCTTCATTTTTTTGATTCTGTAAAAGGTCGATTCGTTTAGCACAAATGTTTAATTTCGTATCAAGCGTGATGTAATTTCTCTTCTGAACTTATTTTTTAAAAGTTTTATCGACATTTAAAAAAATTGAACTAAAATTTTAAGTATAATCAATAAAAAAAGAAAAACCAGTAACATAATAAGAATAAAATATTATACGTACTTGATTATATCTTTTCATAAACCGTCAAAAATCGAAAACTCAACAATAGTGTAACAGAATTGTTCTTTTTCTCAGCAAATGTGACATTTTTGAGTTTCATTACAAATATTTACGTTTAAAAAGTTTCAATTACGATTTGTGCAAAATGTTAGAAATATTTTAGATTTGATATTAATTCAATAAATTTTAAAGAGTTTCAAAATATTTCAAAAAGCTTCTAATCATTTGTATAATTTTTAAAAATGTCTTTATTTATTATAAGAACATTTCAATCATTTTCTAAAAGTTTCAATACTGAAAAATATTATCAAACGGTTTAAAACATTTAAAATATAATAATACTATTTAAATATAAATACTATTTAAACTCTCTTTAAAATATTTTAAAATTTTTTAGAATTTATTAAATTAAAGTTTAATGTAAAAATATTCTATAATTTCGCACAAAACATAATTAAAACTTTTTAAACGTAAATTTTCTTAATAAGGCTTAACAATTTCACGTTTGCTGGGATTATAACAACAGATTTTCAAACAATTATTCGTCAAATTCAAATAGAAGAAATTAATTTTCTTATAACGAGATTTTGGAATCGCGTTATAGCGAATTTCGCATTGTACGAAACCGTGTTATACGAAAAAGTGTCACATTTTTAAAACCGCGTTATAGTGAAACCGCGTTGTACAAGTGCCGCGTTGTACGAGGGATACCTGTACTCTAGTTTTCAAATAAATTTGAACAGTTTTCAATCTAGTTTCTAAAACTTGTTCATTTACCTTTGCAGATGAATTTGTTTGTCCTCTACCACGTGTTCGTAACATAATTGCTTCAACACGTTTACGTCTTTGATTTCGCTCTTCTTCTTCTTTTTTGAGGCGTTCTTCCGTTTGAATTCGTTGCCTGAGAGAAATATGAATTTTATTACCACATCATACATTAATATTAATATTATTAGTATTTCATGGAAAAAATTAAATGAATAAGATTGAATATTAATTAATATGTATTTTGACTAACTTCTCAGCTTCTTCTCTGGCCTTTCGTTCAGCTTCTTCTTTCTCCTGTTTCTGACGCGCTTCTTCTTCTCTTCGCTTTCTATCTTCTTCTTCTCGTCGCTTTGCTTCTTCTATCGCTTGCTGAAGTCTTTGTTCTTCTGCTTCGCGAGCTTCGTTTGCTAAACGAAGTGTTTCTTCTTCTAAGCGTCGTTGCTCTTCTTCTTCTGCACGTAATTTTTCTGCTTCTAAACGAGCTTCTTCTTCCTATAATTTTAAGATATATATTTTTTAATTAATACATATATTTAAAAAATTATATAGTACTTATTTGTTATTTAAGATGATTCTTTAGTTATATAAAAGCAAAAAGGATAGAGCTAATGATAACTCTATTAGAAGAAGAGAGAAGCCACGAATTCGACTGAAAAATCATCTTAATGAGCCTACATTGAAAATAAATTAAAGTAACATTTAAAGTGACATATTGTTTTTGAATATTGTATTGAATTTGACATATTGAATATAATAAATATTATACCTGACGTTGACGTTCCAATTCCGCTTCACGTTCTGCTTGTTCTCTAGCGAGACGTCTGCGTTCCGCTAATGCCGCTTTAGCTTCTTCTTCAGTAGTAATTCTTACTTTAGCAATCATTGAAGCTATTAAAAAAAAAAAAAGAAAAAAAAACAAATATTAGATTATCACGATTAATCAATTCTTTAAATGTTAAAAAATACTTTAAATGAAAATGATAAATACCACTCATGTCGCACTCTTCTTCCACGTCCGGCTGTTCTGGTTTTGTTTCTGCTTCTGGACTCTTCTTTTCAACTTTATTATCATCCTTCTTCTCCACAGAAGTTAACGATGAATTTTGCTGAATCGACGCTTCGTCCTCTCTAGCCGGTTTTACAGAAGCCACTGACTCCTCATTTGGAAGAGTCTGTTTTTTAGATTCCTGCGTAGCCTCGATCATTACCACTTCTTTTCCATTCTGTACAATAAATTTCTTTTTTACACAAAACATAATTTTCAAATAACGAACATATTTTTTTCATTATTAATAACTTTATATTAATCCAAATAATTACTTAAATTTAACTTACATCTTTCTTTTCTAAACCTTGGTCTTTCTTTTCCTCATACTTCTCGTTAGTGTCTGCTTTCTTCTCAATCTTGATTATTTCTGCCTGATTGTCACGTGTAAACGTAACATTTTCAACGCCTGGACTTTGCAATGGCGTTGCTCTTGGCGTGGCACGTGGTGACGGTTTCACATTTTTTACAAGCTTCTCCGACGATCTTTTCACACTGTCCGTTGCTTTGGATGTTGACAATTTCTTTGGGGTACTTTGGGCTTTTGGCAGTGGTGGTTTTGAATCTTTTGTGGCTTTTACATCTCCGACTGAATCTATTATACAATTTCCAAATCGTTATTTTAATATTCATATTTGTCTGTTTCATTGTTTCTGTCCAATTTGTATTTATATGTGCAATGACAAAAAAAAAACTAAGACAAAAAAAGATAAATTGAATTAAAGAAATATAAAGTTGGATAATTAAAAAATTGTAATTTAAGATTTTCTATTTGGAAGTAGTCATTGAGTTTGAGGACAATTTCATTGTAAATTCCAAAGTTGTTAATTATAAGTAATAATATGAACATTTATTATTTTGAAATTAGAGTACAAAATCTTTATTGAATTATCACAGAAAAATGTAGTTTCTCATTAAACATTGTCAAAGATATTCATAATTAATTACACTTTTAGAAATGTTACAATTATTTAAACAACATTTGACATGATTTTAGAGTAAAAATAGCGATATAGTAAATAAAGATGGTGCTACATGTAGGGTTGATAAAAATCACGATTTTTTTCAAAAAATCAAAAATATCGATTTTTTAAATTGAAATTAGATTTAAATCCGATTTAAATCACAATATTAAAAATATGAGTAAATAAATTTAATTTTTAGTCAATTAAATTTATTTTTTCTAATTTTCTTATTTAAGTTAGTTTTCTTAGTTCCTTATCTTAGTTAGTCTTGTTAGTTTTCTTAGTTTTCTTATTTTAGTTACTTTTTTTTAGTTTTCTTGATTTTGTTAATTTTCTTAGTTTTCTTATTTTAATTAGTTTTACATAGTTTTCATTGTTTAGTTAGTTTTGTTATTTTTGTTCGTTTTCTTACTTTTCGTATTTTAGTATCTTTTTCTTAGTTTTCTTAATTTTCTTAGTTTTGTCAATTTCATTATTTTTGTTAATTTTTTTAGTTTTCTTAATTTTGTTAATTTTCTTAGTTTTATTAATTTGATTATTTTATTAGCTTTCTTACTTTTCTTATTTGAGTTTGTTTGTAATTTTCTTACTTTTATTAGTTTTCTTTTATTATTTAGTGTTCATAGTTTTCTGTTTCTTTAAGTAAGTTATCTTAGTTTTGTTAATTTTATTAGTTTTCTTATTTTATTATTACTTTTTTTTAGTTTTCTTAATCTTCTTCAATTAAATCTTCAATGTTGATCTTCAACTTTGATATCGATATATTTGAACTTTCATTAACAAAATTCTTCTCGCAATTTGCTTTTTTGAACAACTGATTTTTCGTGATTTGTATAAATAATCAAAATCAATTAATAATTTGCTATATAAATAATTGTCACTTTTTTAAAATGATTTCAATCATAGTTATTGCATAATTTTGATTGTAGGTCAAAAAATTTTTTGATTTTTTGTAAATAAAATACTTTTTCATTAAAATCATTGATTTTTTTTCAAAAAAATCATTGCATTTAAATCGCGATTTAAATCAACGATTTAAATCTTTTGATTTAAATCATCTCAACCCTAGCTAAATGTGACACACATATTTAATTGTAAATGTAGTACCACAAGTGGCGATTGAACAACGTTGGAATTTGTTGGTGGGGATAAAAGGGTTGAAAAAGCCATGCTCACTGTGTCGTTCTGTGACAGAAACACCAGTTCCAGCAATAGAAGCGGGTCGCGGTCGACGAGGGGTAGTTGCCGTGCGAGGGCGCAGAATGACGTTACTGCTACCCACGCTGCTGCCACTTTGCTGACTCATGGAGCTGGGTGGTCGCGATGGGCTGTTTGGTGTTGCTTCACCGCTGCGGATACCTACATGTGTTCATCCATCGAGTTTTACTTTTTTTTCTTCCCTTTTTCTTCCTCTTTTCATTTTATTTTATCTTATTTATTACATTTATCAATTTTAAATCTTATGAAAAAGATGTATTTTTTTTTTACTAAGAAATCTGTATTTCAAATTTATATTTTTAATTATAAAGTTAAGCAAATGCTGATTAATTTTAAAATTCATCTAACTTGTAAGAGTTTGAAACTAAGTTCAAATTAATTCTCGAATATTGTTAATTGAGTTATAATTAATTTTGAAATATAGTTAATAGATAACGTCAGTTGCAAAAACTTTTTCATAAGAAACATTTGAAAACTGAATAATTAGTCAAAATGCGCATCTAATTATTGCTTGCGCTTAACGTGTCAATAAGCATTGTCGCGTGTAAAACCATAGTCATAGTTAATTCGCATTAAATAGAAATGCTGGATTAATCAGGCCAAGTACTGTTGGAATCGCAAGTTGCAGGCTCACCATAAATAGCGACAGATATTAAGTTTTCGTCAGGATGTTTATATAAAAAATGAAATTAAATAATCAATTAACATGAAAAAAATGGAAAATGAATGACAAAAGAAACCAAAGTGAAAATTGTATTGCACATTAAATACGAAAAGTAAGTGAATGAGTGTTTCTGCTGCAAACTGAAAACGTGTAAATCCTTCGATCAACAAAAATTACATAATTTCGTACGAAATATAAAAGCTGGTGTTATAAAGTGATTGCAAATTATTACGCATATTGAAATGTATGCTTTGGGCAGAAATTATTCTTTTTTACCTTACCAGAGTTGAACGTTGGAATAGTATAAAACCTTCACCTTTGTCATCGAAAGCCAGATAATAAGTTGTCGTAGGGAGCTACTGATCAATCAATGGCAAATTTTGAAACAAAAATAATAGGAAGAAAGAAATGAGAAAGAAAAGGTGCTACGAGTTGGACGATTAGTTTAGCAAATTTTCGAACTCTGCATCAGTCACGAAGTGGAACATGGATTGCATGAAAGCTTATGCATGTACTTGACATGGCAAAAAATAATACTTTTCATTGATTTACAGTCGCTCCCTTTTAGTCTGAAGTTCATGCAAATACGTATGTGCTCCCAACTCACTTCAAGCATCTATGTTATTGATTCTTATAGAAACTTATTTACAATTGAAGAAGCGAAAACTTAAGTTACCACAATTTCAGTTTTAATTTTCCCCAAAATTTAGCGGAATTCAATTTATTTAACTTTATCTGGATAATCTAGTTAAATCGTAATTGATTTTGTCTTTGATTTTACAAGCTGTCGTGTACCGAATTCATTTTTTTCTTGAGAAAATAATACATTACATTGCGACGTGTCGTCATATATGGTGAATATTTAATTTTTATCGACTATATTGAAACGTTTATTTTTCTCTCTCTCATTGTCTAACAGATAATTACTTATTCATTGAATCAATTGTTTTTATTAGATTATATAATAAAAAATGTCTGAATTTAATTTGAAAGCGATTAAATGATAATGAATTGAAGTACAAAAAAGTAATAAAACGTGAGAAAGAAATTGCTGTAAAAATTGAACAAATGAAAACTCATTTGGAGTTATTTAAAAAGAAAGTGAGAAAGTGAAGAAAAATATACTCTGATAAGGATAATGAAAATGTAAATATAGGTCAAGATCTGGAGTATTCATAATTGTGAAATGTTTCATTCTCTGAAAAATTAGAAAATACTTTTTTTATTGCACGTATTATTTTCTCAGTTATAATATCAATATTGTCCTATTTGTCTTCGTATTCTTTATGATTCTATCAAGTGATAGCTTTTTATTATATATATTAAAAAAACACTTATCCTTGTATAATCCACTAATCTATGTGAACGAAATAATTTCAAAAGCAAAAATATAAACTTGTTTGAAAATGTAAATGAAATTATTATACAATTTTCCCTGTACGAATTCCGTTTTTATATCCTTTAAAAATATTGAAATATTATTTGGATTAATCATTAATTTGTATCAATCTGTATAAATCAACTTTAAACATTTTGTATTAATATTATTTTATAATTTATATAATATATAAGTTTTTATTTAGCACTCTACTTTTTACATTGTTGGCAATATTTGTTATCAAAAATTACTACGTAAAAAATATCGTGATATTTTACGTAATTTTCTACGTGATTTTCTACATAATGCATTATTTTTTGTTATTAAAATGATAAATATATAATATTTTATAGAAAGAAATCAAAAAATATTTATTTCCGAAAAATAAAAACTTATATTGAATTGCAAAGTTTGCAAAACTAATTTTACTTATTAAAAAATAGGAC
>JABFPJ010005593.1:0-12005 GCA_022817425.1 Gryon sp. ZL-2020
TGAGTAAATTAATTTGCCTCATTGATTCGTGTTCCAATTAGTTTGTGTTTCATTTATTCGTGTGTCATTGTATCATGAGTGACTTAATATGTCTCATAGATTTGTGTTTCAATTCAATTGTGCATCACCGCTTTGTGTATCATTGTGTTGTGAATTAATTCATTTGGCTCATTGCATCGTGGATAAATACAAATGTGGATCATTGTATTGTGCGTCATTTCACCGTGCGTTAAAAAACGTGCGTTAAATGTGCGTGTATAAATAAACTCGTGTTTCATTGTTCTGTTTATCATTATTACTTGCGCTAATTAATGTGTGTCTTTCTTTCGTGTTTCATTATGTTTGTGTTTCATTATTTTGTGGGTCATTTATGTCGTGTCCTAATTCTACATGCACAATCGGGACCTTGCCACCGATTTCATTTAAATCATCATTTATTTTTGAATAATTTTTTCAAAAATTAATTAATTGTATTAATTTTGTATGAAAATTATAGTTATGTATGAGAAAGTATTTATTTCTAAATATTTATATTTGAAATATAAATTGAAATGAAATATATAAAAATATATAAAAAATATATAAAATGAAAGTATAAAAGATACGATGAGTTTCTTAAACAAATTGTAAATAAAGCATTAGGCTACAGTTAATTTTTTACTTTGGTTACTAATTTTATTAACTTTAATTCGTTACTTTATTTAGTAACATTAGTAACTTTACTAATCTTAGTACTTGCAGTTAGTAATGTTAATTACCTTTTGAATAATTTCAATTAGTTAGTGAGTAATTTTAGTAATTATGATGACTAATTTTCTACGTAGAAAGAAACACGAACATCATTTCAACAACAATTTATTACAGTTTATTCAGTTACAATTGTATTGGTTGAATCATTTGTACGAAATAAAAAAAATCTAAGCCTAGAATCACGCTTTTTACGCTCGGCTCTATGTCTAAAGTACAGATTTTTATATTATAATTTGTTTGTATATATCCACGTGAGCTATAATATAGTAATATTTATATATATATAATGCTTTCCGATGTAATCCAAATGTTGTTCCAATTGTTGCATCTCGTCTTATTTTCATTATTTCTTTGCATTTTTTGTTACCCAAAAATTTTTCTTTTTTCCCTTCATTTTTGCAAATATTTCAAACGCTGACTAAAAACAATCAAAAGCAAAAGAAAAATCGAGAAAAGATATTAAATATGAAATTAAAAAAAGCAAACTTCAAAGCTAATAATAAAATTTTACAATAAATAAATTAATGACAAAAACTCATACGTCATATACACATTATATATATTTGAATAATTAATAATTAATAATAATAATAAAAAAAAAGGATAAACACACCAGAATGGCAAATTACGCTCGTTTAAATAAACAAAATTTATGACCTTTAAATGCGAAGCCTGACTTTTGTACTTTCCCCCAAAAAATACCTTTTTTCTTAGCTTTTTAGGTGAAATTTTTATTTTGCGAAAAAATTAACTTTTTGCTTCGGTTGGAGGGCTAATAAGTTCACCTTTCTGCCCTTAATTAACTTTGAACTAGCTTGAATTAAAGACACCTATTAAAGTAACATTAATAAATTTATACTTGTTAACGTTAATCTATTAATGTTACTTAAACAAAATTATTCAATGCAATTATTTTAATCTAGTAACTTGGATAATGTTACTTTTTCAAGTAACTTACTGCAGTAACTTTTCTTAAAGTAACTCATGACGTACTATAAAATCAGTCATTTTAAGAAGTTACTTTAAGAAAAGTTACTTTAACGATGTCACTTTAACATAGCTACTTCAAGTAACGTTACTTTAAGTAACATAACTTTATTGACGATACTTTACTAAGTGTCTTTATTTAGAACACATTAAAGTAACATAATAAATCTGTTTAATTTTGTTAAAGTAACTTTCCAAAATAACTTGTATGAAATAACGATAATAAAGTAACTTATCAAAATAAAACTATTAAAATGAGTTAATTGAATTAAATTCGTCAAAGTGTTACTTAGTAAAAGTAACTCAATAAAGTAACTCTTCAAGAAACTCTATTAAAGTTACTTTAAAGAGTTACTTTAATGAGTTACTATAACGAGTTACTATTGTGAGTTACTGGAATAACATCACTTTAAAAACGTTATTTTAATAAATTAACGCAAATAAAAATATTTTAACAACGTTACTTTAATAAACGTTACTTTAATCAAATTACATCGACTTTTACACACTCTTTGAATTTAGAGCTGAAAAGTGGACTTTTCTGCCCTAAAATGAAAGAAATCAATTTTCGTTCTTAATTTCGGGTCCGAAAAATGGACTTTTCCACTCGCAGGGCCAAAAAAAATTAATTGAACGGATTTCTTCTTGTTCTTAAACATTGTTCTGAAGTGTTTTTTAGCGTCAATGGAAAGTTGTTTTTGTTTTGTATGAGGATAAAAAAAGAGAGAGAAAAAAAAGAGGGAGGGGAATCGAAGTAGAAGACGTCGTAAACAGCTCAAATTAATTTGCCCAAAAGATATCCGACAATGACCATTGCAATGGCGATGATTATGCTTGTAGGTGGGAATGGGAAGTCCGAGTTACTTTGGGACGTGAGACCTGCTGTTACACGACCGCCGAGACTCGTGTCTTTGCCCACGGACATTGCGGCGTTTCGATACTTCAACATCTCTTCCTGCAACACGTTTTTACAAAAAACAACAAATTAGTAATTAACATTTACTTTAAGTTAATTTAAGAATAGTTAATTTACAGTGTTTCTTTAATGAGTTATGTTTAGAAAAAGATACTTATCCTAAAGTTAACTTATTACAACGTTACTTTATTAAGAGTTACTTCAGTAATTTTAAATGAAGAAAAAAAACTTTGTTAAAGTGATTTTTCATAAAATAATGTATTAAAATGATAAGCTATAAGTTTCTTTTAGAATGTTACCTTAACGTAGTAAGTTGAAACAATGTTACTTCAATAAAATTACTTGAATAACTTTACTTTAGTAAATTGCTTTAATGAAAGCAACATTATTAACGTTATTCGGAGTTATTTTAAGAAGTTATTTTAACAAAATCACTTTAATGACGTTGATTTAATTAGTATGCTTCAAAATCAAGCATACTATAATAATAATAATAAATGTTACTTAAGCTTTAATAAATGTTATTTAAGCAAAGTTACTTTATTTAGTTACATCAGTAAATTTAGTTATTTTTCAGTTTTTTTAGTTAATTGTTCAAGTAATTAATAATTCATTAAAGTAACTCATTATAGTCATTCATTGTAATAACTTTAATAAACTATATTTATATTAAAGTAACTCGTTATCGTATACATACCCTTGTAATTCTCTAAACATTATAATAGCAATATAATGGCATTATAGTGACATTATATGGGCAATATATGTTTAGAATTGCACGGGTATTGTAAACTAACTCATTTAAGTGTCTTAAAATAACTTGTTTAAATAATTCATGTCTTACTATAATGAGTCACTTTAATATGTTACTTTGATAAATTACTTTAATGAGTTATGTTTTGCAAACTGCATCTACGACTCTCTTGTGGCGTAAAATATAATTTGCAACATGGGAAATAAACGTAAATTTTTGTTTCTTGCGATTACAACTTCGACCTATTTATGATTTTATCTCCCTTGGTACAAAATATATTTCACGTTAAAAGGGAGCCGTAAATGAAGCATCACATGGCGATCCATGTCGTTGGGCGGTTAAATTGTTAAACAAAAAATAAAAAAATAGTGCAAACATTATTCTGATAATAAAAAGATGAATATACGAACCCTTAATGCCAAGTTTTCCTGCCTTAAATTATTATCTTGTTCTCGCAGTTGTTTGACTTCATGCATTGCTTTCATATATCGTTCTTCAATCGGAGACTGAGGCTGCTGCAAAGACAAAAGTTGACTTTGATTCTTAAATTTCATTCACAAGGATTAATTTAACGTGTGATTATTTAATAAAGTTACTTTCATAAATGTATAGTATCAACATTACTTTAATATATGCACCTGATGGAAATTGAATTTACTTTTATAAATTTATTCCGATAACTGTATTAAAGTTACGATTATAAAGTTGCTTCACTTAAGTTTTTTCATTAACAAGTTACTTTAATAGACTTACTTAAACAAACTTTTACTTCAATCACGTTACTGCAATAAAGTTATTTTAATGACGTTACTTTATTATTAGCTTACTTTAAAAAGTTACTTCAATAGACTCGCAAAAACAAATTTATTTGAATAATGTTACTTTAATAAAATTACTTTAATGACGTTACTTTAGTAAGTTACTTTAACAATGTTACTTTAATGGAGTAACTTAAATAAATTGATTTCATTACACAAAGTTACTTTAATAATAAGTGTAAAATGAATGAAATATTATTGTTTACTTTGGGCGATGCTGCAGTCGAGTCGCCTCCCGCGACATTCTCGTCTTCGTTCGGCGAAGTTGCGTCAGATTTCACAGACATGTCCTCGGGAGCTGTCTTTGTTGGCGTTGCCACTGGATTCTCGAATACACACTTCAACTTCGAGTCCATCAATTGTCCCGGACTAATGTCTTTCCACTTTTATGAATAGAAAGAATAAACATTCAGTTTTTTTTAAACTAAATTAATTATCAAAATGCTTTTTCCTCTATTGTGCATTGAACAATATTTTGTTCCAAATTTCAATTTCTTTATTATAAATAACAATTATAATTATTTCATTTCGTTTATTATAAATTATAATTAATAGTATAAAATTAATAATATATAAAAAATATATATATAAAGTAATAATAATAGTAAAGAACGTAAACATAGCAGATTTAAGGACGTTTTATCGCTATAAGCATTTATTAGATAAACAAATAATTTTAAATGTATTTTAAATTTTAAAGAATTCTGGATTTTTTGATATCTTTTGGTATAGGTTATCGATCGTTTCAGGGTGTCCAGCGAGACTTAAGAAAAAAATTCCCGGTTATTTCCCGGTTATTTGCCATAATTTCCCGGCTATTCTTTCTTGACTTTATAGATTATAAAACACATGTCTTTAATATTATAATTTATTTGTTTATGAAATATAAAAAAAATTGTCACTTACATATTTGTTAAATTATTAAATCATGTATTTTTCATATTAATCATATATTATTTCCTAACTATAAACAATTTGAAGTATACAATTATCTTGAACATCTACTTTAAATCGAAATCAAATGAAAATGACTTTAGCTTTACAATTTTTTCATCTATTAGTAATGTTGCCTCTTTGCGAGCTTCTTCGAGAATTTGATTTTTTTCGTTTCAAAACAGTTTAAGCAGGTAGGGCCATGAACTAATTTAACTATAAGAATTTGTTAAAAAATATATTAGTTGTTGAGAAAGATGAAATAAAACATTGTACACAATTTCAAATAGATCATCTCATTGGTTTTTAAGCAAAAAATTGTTAAAAATCAGAACAAAATACATTGAGTCTTGTGGGAATTTTACAATTTGGACGATTTAAAATATGATCCCACGTTCAAAATTGCTTGCAATTTGAATATGTTTAAATAAAGCTAATAGAGAATAATTCTGCAAAATTCCAAAGGAATTGTCTCATTGTATCTAATGTAATTAAATTTTTTTAAAAAGTATCATGAAAATTATATCTCAGTATGAATATTATGTTATTTATGTCATGAATATTATATCAGTCATGAAAATGCCAACAACAAAGCAATATTTCATTTGTAATTACAAGAAAATATGTTAAAAGTAGAAATTACATTCAAAATTAAAGAATACGTATTTGGATAAACTCAATTATTTATATTTTTTGAAGGAATAATTTTAGTTTTTATGTTCTATCTCTTTTGCACGAAAACATCGTGCCTTAACCTCCTTAACTGTAGCATTTACCATTATTCTTAAATATTATTCGTTTAAATATTTTTAAACGATAGTAATGTTTTAATAAATATTAGGTTTTTTTTCTTAAATAAAAAAATTAAAAAATTCCCGGTTATTTCCCGGCTAGCTGAAATTCCCGGCTATTTCCCGGTTTTCCCGGTCGCTGGACACCCTGCGTTTCGAAGAATAATTGGAAAATTAAAATCGATAAATAATGCATTACATTATATAGCAGAGTAGGCTAATTTATACTTTCAAGCGATTTTTCTCCATGTAAATGATTACATGAAAAAATAAAAATATATTTGTTAAAAAGCTTATTAATTAAGAAATAATTCAATATTAAAAAGTTAGTAGCTTAACAATAATTTCATTAAGTTAATGCAAATATAAAATAGTTACATTAGCAAAAAATTTGATAATGCTCAAATGACAGGTAACCTTTTTAAATAGTTCGAAAAAATGTGGCAGCGTCGTCTTTTTCAATAATTATTTAAAATTTTACATATTTTTATATGTAAATAAAATAATATTTTACAATAATATTAGAGTACTGTAGGAATATATATTGCAAGATTAATTAAATTTCAAAATAACGAATTATACAATTTATATACTAAAGTTGTCAGCTTTCAATTTTGACATTTGTTATTAACATTCGAAAAGTTACATAACTACACTGAGCCGATAAAACTCCAAAGAACAGTCTAATTTACACCAGACATTGGTGTATTAGGTTAAATTTGTTTATGGAGGTTAAAGTTTATTGACATTAAGGTGATTCTCACTTGTAATTGGTGACGAAACACCAGACATACGTGTTTCCTCACCAGACAGTGAGGTTTTTATAATTTGTTTTTAAATACACCAGACATTGAGGTTTAGCCTGCTCAGTGTAATCAAATTAAATACTTGTATTTATTTTTTTTTTAATTTTATATACGTTTTTTAATTAATAGTAATGCTATGACAAAATAACTATAATTTGTATATATTTTGGATTTAATCAAAATGTATATTTATGATATATATTTATACACATTTTATAACAGTACTAATTTTGACTAGCTTGCAGTGATATAACGTCTTTAACAAATTTAAAATTATTTCGAATATAATTTTTAATTTAAATATAAAATAAAGTAAATAAATCAATACAAGTTATTTCATTGTTCTATTAAAAATAAAACCACACTTTAAGAAGTTACCAAACCCACAAAATCCCTACATTACCGACATTTACATATATTTCACAACCTTCTTCGGTTTTACTTGAAAAATAATTGAAACCAAATTTTTAAGAAATAATTATAATACATCTATTCTTTTTGAACATTTCTTTAAAATTGAGTCGTGCAATTTTTTTATATCTTCTGAATTTTTGTGCTCATTTTAGAAAATTGCATAAATCAATCTCTATTCATGTAATTTGCTACATTTTTTGTTGTATTTCACTTACGACATCAACTTGATATTCGTCAGAAGTGTCTCCTTCGGGAGCTATGACTGACTGAACCATAAACTTATGTTTACTCTTTTCCATTGGATCGAAGTCATACGTTTGTAGACATACTGCAATACAAAATAAGCAAGAATTAAATTAATTAATTATTTTATTATTAATCGAGTAAATCTATATATACAAATTTATTCCAGGCTAATACGAATGAAGTTTGCGTACCGATTTCATTTACATCATCATTTATTTTTGAATAATTTTTCAAAAATTAAATAATTTCATTAATTTTGTTTGAAAATTCTAATTCAGTTTCAGTTCAGTTCCAATAATAAAAGTCTGGCTCATGATGTTTTTAAAAAATAATATATTCTTTCATTAAAAAATAAAATCAAAGCAAAATGTTTGGACTTGCTTTTTTAAAGTGCTTAATTTTTTATTGTTAACTTAATTTAAATCTATAAATAAAAGAATTATTTTGTTAAATTATTTTCTAACTATTGATTTTGATACTTATAAAAAAAATTATTTTGAATTCCTGAATAAATGAACACATTCTCATAAACAATTCAGTAATTTTTGAGATATTATTTTTCAAATAATATTTAAAAATATTTGTGTATGAAAATTAGAATTTTAATGGAATTATTTTTTTTTAATTTTGAATATTCTATAATATTTTGATCTTTTTTAGCATACTGCATCATAAGGTTTACGTGAAAAAAAATTGGATACTTATTTAGAAGCTTAATATGTGCTTTAAAATATCTTTAAACAAGTTAATTTCGACACGTTTTGGTTAAAATTAAGCACTACAAAATACATGCCTATGTATAATTAAAAATAACTGATATCCCGGGTAGTTAAGTCAAGAAGGGTTAATATTTTGCAGTTTGACTACAAAATAGATGTACATTTAGTAAAACGATGTTCAATTTATTTAGTGAAACTCGTGTGCAAACTTGTTTCGTACTTGGCTAGAATAAGCCAAACATATGAAACAAATACCTGCAATTTGCACCGATTGTTTGGGCTTAATAACTCCAGAGTTTGGCCTAACGCAGTATCTCTTAGGAACGGTAGTCTTAATTTTATAATAAACTTTATTTTTGGTAGGATTTTTTAATTTAATGTAAGAGGTGACTGGGCCTCCTGTAAATGGTCCTGCAAAAATCAACATTTCATTAAAACAGTCATTTTATACAAAATTTAAGTAACTAAATACAATTACTCAAATTCGTAAATTAAGTTACTAAATATGTGCGTGATTATTTATTTATGCATAAGTAATTTATATATAAGTGTGTGTTATATATATGTATAAATGCGATAAACAGATGTTTGAATGAATTTCCCGACAAGTTTAATAGCCAATGCAAATAGTGGCAAAGGTGAATGATGCGGCACATTAGCGACGCCAACTAAATACAATCATACGTTTCATTTTTCTTCTTTCTTCCTCTTTTTTGTCATTTCAAATCTGCCATTATTTCTAAACGCAAATAAAATTATAAACTTTTATGTCATGCTTAGTTGATCTTTTTTTCTAACAAGAATATGCAATTTCATATTTATACTTATATATATATATATATATAAAATTTTTCAATTTGTCTAAAACAGCAAACAATGTTAGAAAAGTGAATATATATGTGATATGTAATGTATAATAAAGTATTTGTTGATTAATTTGTATTAGCAAATTTCGTATTTTTAATTACTTTTTCCATATTTAAATATATTTAAATATTGATTAGTACATTAAGTGACTTTAGTTATTAAAGAAATTAACTAAAATTTAAACGAAAAAAGTAATAAAAGTTACTGAAATCAATAAATGTATTTGAATGAGGAACTAAAGTAATTTATTTGAGTGAGTTTAGTAAAACTACGTTATTCATAAAAGTTATTAAATTAAATTACTTTAACAATTTAAACGACTAATAATACGTTACTATATTCACTAAGTAAGTGAATATAGTAACGTGATTACTTTTGGTTAACAGTTAACTATTGTAACTAAAAAGGTAACTAAATTTAATAACAGAAATGAGTCAAGCTACTAAATTTAGTTACTCAAATGAGTAATTCCCTATACTAAAGTTACTTAGTAGATTAATATTTATTATTAAAGTAATTTCCTTAAAGTGATTTGATAAAATTATTTTCGGAACATAATGCTAATACTAACAAGTTACTCTAAGAAAATTTGATGAGTTACTATAATGAGTTATTTGGATACATTATTCGGATAAGTTACTTCAAAAATTTTACTCAAAAATAGAGCTTACTTTAAGCAAACTTAGTATGACAAGGTTGCTTTAAGAGACTCATTTTAATAACGTTACTTAAACAAAAGTAACTCATTGGAGTAACTTGATAAGTTAATCAGAGTAGATAAATGAACTAAACTAAGTAACCAAAGTTACTAACCAGAGTCACCAACTAAACTAAACTATATATATACATATATATTAAATACATATACAATACATATATATATATATGTACATATATACATACTACATATATATATATCTGTGCTAAACTTGCACGGATTCATATATATTTACATATGTGCATAAAGACACATACATTTATAAATGTATGTGTACATATGTGCATACGTATTTATATATTAAACGTATGTGTTTCTTTGTATGAAAATGTGATGAAGTTTCGATCAGCCTTGAAAACGAGAACACGAAAAACGAGGTTAGGTTTTGATTCGTCGTCATTTTGAATTTCGTCGGAATTGGTGAGGAAACGAAAAGTGACGACATTTTTTCATGCAAATAACAAAAAGGCGTTGAAAAATACTTTACCTCGAAAGCGGAGCTCGCTTTGAGGCTCGATTATCAGGACTTGTGCCATGCTGCACTTGACGGACTCGAACAAGCTTTTGCCTCCTTCTGTCTCTTGACTTATATCTATATCTATATATATATGTGTGTATAAATATATATATGTGTATATATACGTGTGTGTGTATATGTATGTGTGTATGTATATATAGATATCGTTAAACTGCAGTTTACTACGAATACTTGAAGTTCATCGCAAAAGATTGACAATGACGAGATTAAATGAATGCCAACTGTTGACAAATCAAAATGAAATTTTGCGCAAAATTTGAATCAATGAATTATTTTGCAAATACGATATAGGTATTTATAACGAAATAAGCAAATAAAATAATGCAAATTAGCGAGAAAAAACATTTAATAGAATAGCCATGAAAATTTACTTTAAATTAAAATAATGCTATTTAATCCAAATAACTCATTTTAATAACTCATCAAAGCAATTATTCTTAAAGTAACTTGTAAGTATTTAATTCGGAAAGTCATTTAATTCAAGTAACTCATCAAAGTAACTCTTCTGAAACAAAGTGTTAAAGTAACTCTTTATAGGTGTTCATCAAAGCAAATCTATTAGAGTTATTTTAATGAGTTACTTTAAGGAAATTACTTTATCAATATAAGTTATTTAATTACTTCATTGAGTAGCTTGACTAATTTTTGTTAGTGACTTTAGTAAATTCAGTTACTTTTTTAGTTTTGTTAGCTATTCTAGTTATTAACAAAAATGTATTATTGTATTATTATTAAAGCTACCTTAGATAAATAATAATTAAATCAAATTACATTGAATGAAAGTTACTTTAATAAATTATTTTAATAAGTTACTATAAGTGACTAACAACTCAACAAAAACGGAAGTGTAACTAAACTAAGCCGCAACGTTTATTAAACCGTATTTCAACATAATTTAGACGACATTTTAACGTCTGTACACTTCCGTTCTTTCTGGGAAAAACACTCAAATTATATGAATCTAGCTATTTTTATAAAGTTATTTTAGACGGTTAATTTAATAACTTTATCAACGTATCTTGAACCAATTAACGTTTGTTAAAGTAACGTTGAAATTACCATATGAAACTAACACTGTTAAAGTTACTTTAATGAATTTCGATAGCGAGTTACTTTAATAAAATTACTTTGAAAACGTTACTTTAATTGTATAAATTACTTTATAACGTTCGTTTAATAAATTCAAATCTTGTGAACACAACTTTTTGTCGTTACTTTGTATTAAATTTTTTGTTTAAGTTTTTAGGTGGCTTTTTTGTTCATTTATGTTTTATGACTGTTCTATTAATTATGTGTTTATTTTGTATGACTTATTTGCATTTTTTACCTATTTTATTTGCATATCTTATTTGTAATATTATTTATTGATTTGTGTTTGATTTCTGATTTCCCGCGAATTTGATTTGTCAGCAGTTGGCATTTATGTAATCTCGTCATTATCACTCTTTTGCGACCAACTTCAAGTACTCAATAAAATGTAGCTTTACCTATCTATGTATATGTATATATATATCTATATATCTATATATACATATATAGATTTATTTATACATATATGTATATACATATGTATATATATATATATATATATATATATATATATATATATATATGCGCGCGCTAAGGCAAAACCAAGTAGAGACTAGGAAATGTGTATATTCTTGACTATGTTTTTGTTTGTGGAACTTTGGGATGTTTGAACAAGAACGACTTTTCGCGATATACAACGAGATGATGACGAATTGTAT
>JABFPJ010005594.1:0-12005 GCA_022817425.1 Gryon sp. ZL-2020
GCTGTCTTATTAAAATCTAGGAAAATTCTGCTTATGTTTTAATGTGGCATTTTACTTTTAGATTTTCTTAGGGAAAGTATCATTGGGACCCTTTTAGGTTTTGGTACGAATTACCATTCTATGGCAACCCCATGAAAAACTTGATCGGGCCCTTACATGAAATTATGATTTCCCGGTTAAATTTCTACTTGGGTAAATACGATGAAATTTACGTTTTTTTTTTTTTTTTTTTTTTTGCAGAAGAGGAAGAAAGGATTAAGTCCTTAAACAATTTGGTTATCATTTAAAAAAACCAATTATTATCATAAAGAAACATAGTTACTAAAACGTTTGTTTTTAACTTTATTTTGTGTATACCAGTCAAAGTAAAAAGAAATAATATTTGTTGTTTACATAAAAAATTAATTTATATTTTTATTATTATTATTATTTTTATTCTTTTTTTGTATACAGAATTTCATTGCATGACAAGATCGACAGATATATTATGACATAAGCGTACAATGTTTCAATATTTTTTGTCTTCTCTTTAACAGTATATGAATGAACTTATCTTATTTTTTTTCGATTTTATATTGATATATATTTGACGAATGACGCATATACAGCTCGGATGTGGAACCGTGGGCGCGAACAACGTTATGGATGAGCATGAGTGAGAAAATATCACTGAGGATATCAACTTAATGGCTACAACCATTATCCTTATTTATTGCAGCGCAGAGTACTGAACATTAAGCATAAATAATCTTAGTAATTGCAAAAGAGAAAGAGTGACTGATACTGAATGCTGAAAGAGAGAATATGCTCTGGCAATCAAACGCACATATTGGATGCTGATTTTATCCTATCTCACTTATCCGTTCAGTCGTTAATTACTCTATAATTATTTTATAACTATAAAATAATTTTACGAGATTTATGTGATTGTGTGTTACTCACAGGGCTATAAGGTGTTTATTTAATATCAA
Organism: Gryon sp. ZL-2020; assembly: GCA_022817425.1. Classification (NCBI taxonomy): domain Eukaryota; kingdom Metazoa; phylum Arthropoda; class Insecta; order Hymenoptera; family Scelionidae; genus Gryon; species Gryon sp. ZL-2020. Next base: position 972 of record JABFPJ010005594.1, read on the forward strand.
TGAAACCATTATTCATCAGCTTGGTATCCTTAAAAAGGATAAATTCGTTGCATCATGTACTTATATATATGTATATATCCATTGGCATATTAAAAAGGATATAATGAAGTGTTATGTTGAAACATGCTTTTAATTAGTACTATAAATATATTAAAAACAAGTGATAGATTTAATGTAAATACATATTTAACTTTAACTTCTCTACTAAATGACAAATAAATTTAATATTATACTGAAATAAAAGATGTGCGTTTTTCATTTTGTGCAAATTTTAATTGCAGTGTATATGTAACACAATTACCTACAATTAATCATTAAAAATTACTTAAAATATATGTATGACGATATGTATATTTCACTAGTTGAACTTACAGCGATGATTTGTTGATACATCTCCGGTTATTTATGAGTCTGTAACAATTGTTTAACTTAATTGTATGGTGTTATGACGGCACAGTTAGTTTCCAATATAATAGAACAGACGTAATGCATAACAAACTGAATGGATAGAGTTATTACCCATTCAGGACTTTTAGAACTTAGCACGCCCTTCTAATGGCCTTTTTATTGGTTATAGATCATTAAAGAATGGTTTGCGATTTAATCAATATTTTTACTATTTTTAATTTTCTACAAATTAAGTATGAATTTGTTTCTTTAAAAAACATTTAAAAATACAACATGTTTTAATATTTGTTTATTTCAGTCTAACATACACGGAAAGAACAGTATCGTCATTTTTTCGTATTTATTGAAATAAAAAATAGGAAAAATTAAATTATTTTTAATAAAAATTGCAAGAACAATATCAATTTTTCCTATTTTTTATTTCAATTTTTTTAAATTGCGTCCCTCTAAAGTCGCAACAATAGAAAAAATAGGAAAAAATGACGTTACTGTTCTTTCCGTGTAACCTTCTAATGAAACAGAAGAATGACTTTTCGTCTTTTGAGTGAAAAGCTAAACAAAATTCTGTAAATGTCTTCAGAGTTCCTGTCATCATAAGTTTTCCTGTAAGTATACATATGTAACAGTATTTTTATATAATCTTAAAATATTTAATTGTAACTATATATTTCATTGATGTATTTAATTTCTAACGCCAAATACAAATTTAATTTGTCTATCGAGATAATTAAACGAGTGATGAAAACTTGCTTTCTAAACGAGATGAGAAAACCAAAAATAAATAATGTTATTTTCTCTTAACTAAATAGATTATAAATGTAAATTAAGGAGAAAAGATGCGAAACAAAATGTTTTTATACCTACTTTTTGATAACTTACGAGCAAACTAAATACAGATACCTATCGTTAAATTTAAGATCTTATCTATATATACACGAAATGGTTAAAGTTGATTAATTAACTTTTTATCTGAACGTGAAAACACTGAGTCTAATAGTATCTTTTTTGTTGCTGTTCATTCTATCTGGAAATATTATGATTTTTGTTACGAGAAGAGTCATTAACATTTTCATTTATACTTAACACAATACCAGCATCATAATAAGACAAGTAAGACAAATCTATAACCGAAAGGTTGATAAAAAACATTAATCATTTTGTAATAGTTCATGATAAATTAACGCGAATAAATTCCAAAGCCGGATTCAATGGAAAGAACTTCATTTTCAGCGATTACATTTACAAAAAGAGCATAATTCATACTGTTAGTTTCCTTATACACATATACATCGTTTTAACGCCTGTTGAAAGTAAACTTAATGATCGCTCGATCATCCATAAAATATGTCCATTAATATGAGTGGTGGAGCGCCATTGAATAATCTGATCATAAAAGAGAGATGCACACATTGAATGGTCGATGAAGTGAGCCATGGTGATGGGCTATGGTTGGCGCTTCTAAAAGTCCAATTCACGCTGAAATTCCAGCAATAATGAAAACGCAATATTCGCAAGAGAAATGATCGCGACTCTGCCACGTCATAAAGCTTGACAAATAAAAAAAGAGAAAAGAATGAGTGAAAGAAAGAATGAAAGAAAAAAAGAAGGAGGATAGTTTTTCGACAGACATGATTCGTGCCTGGCCACGCTCGTACCTTAAAAAGATAGCAAAAGCATTGCCATAACACGAAGCAGCCTCGAGTCATACTTTATTGGGCAGAAAATTCTACAATAAACCTAACTTGTCTCGCCCCTTTGTACGCTAAAGAACATTGAGAGATTTATGTCGCCTACCGGCGGGGAGAAGGGCGGAAAAAGAGACATAGCCAGACAAAAAAAAGGAAGAGAGGGAGAGAGCGAGACAGAAGGAAAAAATAAAAAAAAGGCCACGAAAAATACGATGCAGCCAAGCATCAATTACGAAATACATTTTTACCAGTATTGCTTGGTAAACGGCTGATAATCATCTTTGGCCATACTGATCGATGGTCGAAGATGTTAACTCGCACAAATTATAGTTTCCGAGAAATATTTTGTATTTGTAGCGTTTTTAGTGATACATTAAGTAAATTATTTCCAAACATTTATATGTCCTCGCAATTTTAAGCCACTAAACCACAGTTATTTGCATTGCTGCCAGTTATTAAATACGCTGCATATGGTGTTTGGTCTCTCTTTTTTCTTCTTTTCCCTTCCAAAACCAATAATATATCGATTTGTTATATTGTAACGAAAATTAAATCGATAAAATTAATCTAAATGTTTTAAGTAAACATAGTCAAATCAACAATAATTTTATGAAAAATTCTTTTCGTAAATTTTGTATTTATCAATATGTATTACAAAATTATGTAATTAAAAATATGATACTTTTTTTACATAAAAATCATAAATTATAATTATCTAACAAACTAGAAACACTGAATGATAATAATTATTGTCATCATTATCTGTATGAAATATTATAAACGTTTTCTCTGTTTTACATCTAAACCAGCCGTAATGACGAAAATGTCGTCAGAATGATATATCTGGACAATATCTTTAAAAAAGACATACGATCTGTGTCATTAAGCGTAGTTTTGTGAAGTTTTTATTTCTCGGCCTCTCGAACTTTAACGAAGTATCAAAAAGATATTTAAAATGATTGAGCCCTCTTGCCGAGTCACCATTACAATTCAACGGTCAATTGTATTTCATTATTCTTAAATTTTTCTTCAAAATTAGATTCTCATAAAGCTCTTATAGAAAATTTGTTTGCATTCACTAAATGCGGCAGGTGACGTAGCTCGGCTTTTTCAAATACTCCTGCTGCTCTTGTCCTCGTCTAAGGACCATTCACTTTTCCATCTTTCTTTTTCCTTCTCTTTTTCTGTCTATCTCTTTCTACTGTTAGATCTAAAACGATACATTCCGACGACACTGAGGTTATACTCGAAAGAGTCAACCTGCAAATTTCCGTGTGACTTGGTCTATTGTACTCAAGTTGTTTTTGTACCCAAAGCGACAAAGTATCGGTGTAGATCTGTAGCTGCCACAGTTGGTAACCTTTAAAACGATCCTTAAAGATAGATTTCAAGGCCATTGTGTTGCCCTAAGGACCCTTTTTTTTCTTTCTTGAAGTACGCTGAGTGTGCCCTCAACGCTTCCGAGTGACTGACCTATTGTCGAAGTCAATCTTTGCCTCGTTAAGCGCTTATTTTCGCACTTACTTTAGCTTGAATACGTATCGTTGAACGCCTATAAAGGCGTCCCAGCACACAAGCTCAATAGAATTCACAAGGATTTTACGAAAAGCACAACCATGGCTCCTTGAACGATTTGTTCATCCTTTTATATACATTGTACGAATCCTATAGGCATTTATCAGAAGAAAAAATCATCATTCTTATTGATTATGACGAAAACCAATATCTTTTTAAGAAATTCGACTTTTACAAATTTTGGAGGCGTAACAGAATTTTATTTTCCCATAAAATTCGTTAATGCTTTAATTGATACTGATATAGCAATAAATATTTGCCCTTTAAAGCGTGATAAATAATACCTTATTATTATCCTAACTTAAATATTATTATTTATTTTCCATGGATAAACATTTTTGTATAAAGAAAATTAAAAGTTTTAATGATAAGATTATTTGTAAATTAGTCATGTTGATAAAATGCGAGAAAAGAGGAAGGAGTCATAATTCGTGTCGCTTCTTCAATTATTATAATTTGACTGCTATAATAAATAAGTAGATGAAATAAATCGAATTGCAAATTCTAAACGTCGTACATAAAATGCGCTGTGACCAAGACGCTTGATTACTCTGGCGCTGGTATGGGTATATTACGCGTTAATATGCAATCTCATGTTGTTTTACAGGATAAAATAAATCCTTACTTTATTATTTATTACTGCTAATTAATTCTGATCTTAACAAAAATTGAGCTAAACTATCGTCCGACTAAATTATTTTAACTCCATGTGATAAATACTTAACTTATTGAAAATATATTTAATTTTTACGTTAAAGTAACCATTACTTTTAAACACATTAAATTTTTTACAACTTTTTTAATGTAAATAAAATATTGCTTTTTATGATAAGAACAAAATATATATTTTGTTATTATTATTCAAGTTTTTGAGAATAAATTGTAAAGATTTATAATGTCTTCCAAAGATGAATTTTGCAAAATAAACGTTTACTCTGATGGTGTTTGAAGCAAACAGTCGTAAATGTTAGGTTAAATGATGTGTTTGGCATATTTTGTGTTTATTATTTTATTTTTCCAAAAATACAACCAATGACCGAAATGTTAAAGATCTCGAAATTTCACGTTGAAAGTAGTTAACATTTGAGATCATAAAACGGCCACCTTACAGGATATAACGTGTAATGGATCGACGATGAATAAATTTTACTTTGACAACACAGTTTTGGATGCAACAATAAAGTCGCAACTAATTGACAAGCTTATTCGAGCTCAAAAAGAAATGGCCCAAAGCAATAATTTACTTTCCAATATATAATTTATAATGTTCTAGTATCAATAACATTCATACTTAATAATGTTTCATTTTATTGGTCACTGATGTAATAAAAAATAATGTCATATAAATAACCTGACGATTGATTTGAAAAAAAGCGAAATAATAAGAATAATTTTAGTTTCAAAATTTGAAGTTGTTAAATGACGATTTTTAATTAAAATACTTTATTAATTAAAACATTAAAATAAAAAATGTCATCAGAAATGTGTCTTTCAATTCAAGTTAATTTCACTTTTAACGTATACGTGTTTTTCAAGTATTTTTTTGCCTCCGTTTCATCTAATCTGAGTAATATTATGCAAATATGGGTCGATTAAAAATCGATCATCAAAATTGATCTACATGCCATATAAATCTGATAAGATCTCATTATAATCTAATTATACCCGGTTCAGGTTTGATTAGATATTCTTTTGATTCATTTATGGATTGAAACATAATTTGCAAATCTAATCGGATCTATGAATGATCTTTTTTCCATGTCCGGATCTACATGAAATTAAATCGTAATTGAAGAACGAGTTCTAAACAGGATTAAATTATACAATTTATTAGATAAAACTTTCATTAGACATTTTTTACGTTCGCTTAAATTAACTTTTTACCAAATTCTATAATTAATCGCAATATTATATTACAACGCTAATTTTATTTACAAAAATAATATTACGGCATTTAAATGTTATTATTTATTTAATAATATTCCATTGATATGCATGTATGAATGTTAAAATCTATTTAATACGTAGTATTATTAAGTTGCAATGATCGAAAATGTGTTACTACATCTGTGTTCGTCAGGTTGCCTGCTGTCTAGCAACGTCACAAAATTATACACTGAATGAAAAGTTTATCCTGTTACAAGATATATAAATAAATTATTCAATTACAATTTTCTTCTAATAATATTATATTTACTATATAAATAATATTAATGATATTATTTTATTTTTATATATTAAACATTAAAAATTAAAGAATTAAAAAATGTAACAAAATTGAAAAACTTGCTGTTGATTTTTAATAATATAAATACATTTCTATAATCATATAAATAGACATGTTAGATTATATCGAAAAAATTGACAGGATTTTAAAAAGCACGTGTTTGCAACCGTATATATTGTCGAATTCACACAGGTTGGCTGTATGAATATTTGAAATGTCTACCGAAATCCTTTTTAATGCAGAATCATTCGTCATGCTTAAGTATACTAATGCAAGTACAAGGTATTAATAAAGTAATCTGTTAGTCTTGACATCATAAATCCTGCGAACTTATAACTATACGCTCACATTTTATATATGCATGTGCCTTCACATATTTATGCTAATGTGATCAACGAAGAGGAAGAAGTAAAACTTTTTTTCACTTGACAATGTAAGCAGTTCCGCCTCCTGCAGAGATCATCAATATCATAGAAAAGTTATAGAAATGCATATTTTATATTTTAAGTTCATGAGAAACTTAGTAATTGTACTTAATAGTTATATTAAGTATAATTATTTATTCGTATTTCTGTCTTCTTTTTATTATTATTTAATCTAATTTACATAAGTTACATGTATACAATTTAATTTTATAAAGGAAAAAAAGTACACAAAAAAGTACACTTAAAGAAATATATCAAAGCAATATTCTGGAAAGTTGTAATAAAGTAATTGCAATGTGTTTAAAATATATCAAGATAACTATATCAACTACTGCAGACTTTTTCGCTATATATGAATAAAGATAGAACTATTTTTTTACTAACGCTTAGTATATAAGCAGAAGGTATTCCTGGCACGATCACAAAACGATTCGTAAAGCGGCGAACGCAGCAAGTCGATAAAAATTCCTGGTTACTTGTGTTCACTCTTTTCATTCTCTCTTTTCTACCACTCAAAGTCGATTCTGCTTGGACGATGGACTGAATCTGAGGATGCGACAGCTTTCGATGTTTGCCGAAGAACGTGTCATCCCTCAACGTCAATCCTGTGGCAGACACGAAGGATGCGTTGATTTGAATGCGACGCGGCATTCCCAAAAGTTTTCAGCAGTTTTTCGTCGCCCTTTGATATATGTTTCACGGTTTCCAGCGCACTAATCTTTTTTGCAGCAACACAAACGAAACAATTAAAGGTACGATCTCAAAAAAGCGTATTAATCTCCACACTTAAAGTGCGACATAATATGATATAAATTCACAAGAAATGCTATTCAGAACGTATTAAATAAGTCTGACCTTTTTCTCATTTTTTTTGTTATGTCTGAAAACATTTGGATTTATCTGCAATTTTTTGTTCAAGTTGGTTTACGAGATAGAGGCATTGCAAAGTTTTCATGAATTAAATTTATTTCGAATACAAATTTTGGGGAATTTATATAATTTAAATAATATTTTCAACAGAATTAGTGTAATATTATGCATATACAAATGTAAACATTTGATTTGATACCACTGCGAGTGAAACTTAAAAAAATTGTTACACCTTGATTCTTAGTATAAAAATAAGTGAATTATGTCTAATCTATAAATACGACCATGTTAAAATTGTGTATAAATCATAAATAGCAATTATTAACTTGCAAAAATTATTGAAATTTACACAATTACATAAATAAAATTACTTCAGTAAAAAATATTGGAAATTTAGCTGTAAATAATTAAAACTTACATCTAAAGCTTCGTTCAATTATATAGAACAAATATTAAACTAAATATAAACTAAATCTATCTAAAATATTTTGTAACAATCTTTCTTGTAATATTTTATACCGAAATATCAAATTATATACATAACAAAATATTTAAATTGCAAAGTTTGAATTGATTTTCCTTATTTCAGATGGACAAAATGTCATCTACTAGTTTAATTGTAGCAATTCTGTAAGAATCTTCTTTTTAGAATTTATGTCTTCTGAAATTTTTATTATTTTACTTTTCTACAATTTCAGTGCTGAAAAATATTAAAAGTTTGACTTCCTAATTAAAATTTATCGACTTATTGTTACTTTCAGTATAATAAATAACCAACAAATTGCATTGTCTATCGAAATAATGTTCAATACTTTACATAGTCAAAGAAAAACGAAATATAATGTAAATAAGCAATTGATTTTTTCTTAATCTTTTATCAGTTGTCAATGTCTGTTTGATACCTTTCGGAACACTCGCATAAAACCGAATATGGGTGCGAGGCCCGTTCTTAGGTCCGCGAATCTCCAAAAACAAGGCAGAGAACATCACTAAAGTGTCAGTCACATCACAATTCGCGATGGTAAGCCGCGCTTGTTAGCGAGCGGCCTTGCACAAAAAGCGAGAACGTGCTCATGCTTGAGTACGAATACGAAAACGAAAAAAAACGTAACAAAAGCAAAACCAAAAAAAAAGGCAAGGAAGGGGAAAAAAGTCAAAAGTAAGACAAAAAGAGGAAAGTCAAGAATAAGGAAGGAATCGTTATATTGTGTATTCTAAATGGAAAGCTAAAGAAACGTTCCTGTGTGTCTTCTTCTGAATCATGTCTTCGATCTTTATTCCCTCTCTTTTTCATCGTCCCTTGTTTTTCGTTTGTTCTACACTTTTTCCCTCCTTTTCTCACGGAGAATCGCAATCGTTCTTTGGCTAAAGCCGACAGTGCCTTGCTTCGTCGATGTTGCGATACAAATTACATGAGGAGGACATGGGCAAAACGATATACAAACGTTAGCACAGATGGTCGACGAAATTTTGTTTACATTTCTTACTTTTTTATACCAAATCAGCCGCAAAATTTTTCGATTCGCTTCATTTCTTCGGCGCACATTTTACAAATGCTCACACTGATATTACGTTAATTGTAAAAAAATATAACATTTGTTACAAATTATTTATTTGTCGTATACAAATCGATGTTTATTTTTAATATGGTGATCAGTAATATTCCAAGATTGAAAAGGTAAGATAATGTCAATATAAACCTTTTTTCGTCAAAACTAATGTCGATTTAATTAGGACCATTCGGAACTTACAAAAAATTCAACATTTCTGACTAAATGCCGATCAGAATATTTTTTTTCTTATTCATGTTGGGTATTGAAGAATTTTTCTGTACTTTTTTATTCAAATTAACATTTTAACAGTATCTTCTTTCACCATCAAATCTGTACATAAGTTTTTCGTTTTATGAAATAATATCGGAGTTGTTATATTTCAATATTATTCTACAATGTGTTTATTTATTATTTATTATATTATTCATAATTTTAGCTACTTAATTTAGTGCAAATAAGTGCTTCAAAGTAAATATTAATATATTTATATCTGTAAATTAAATTATTTCTATTTTATATATTAGTTTACATATAGTTTTTGTAAACAATAATATTAACATGTCCAAAGTATAGTCATAAAAGCTATCACATCTATAATTTTTATAATAATAACTGTAACAAATTATGAAATTGCTTTTTGTATTTACCTCATCAATTTAGTTCTCTGCCGAGGATACTAACAAAAAATTCTTGAACAGATGTAAAATTTACAAAATGTAACTTAATTACTAAATTAAATAAATCTTGAATAACTTAAATCTTAACTAATTTAAATTAAAAGTATTTACGTGGAGTTAATTAAATTGAATTAAATTATTTAATTGTATTTACATGAATAAACTTAATAACATCAATAGACATACTCAATTTAAATTACTATATATATAATATAGCATAATTTTGGTACGAAAATATTGTCCTTATTGTTGAATGATATTTACAGCTCACATACAATAACCATTGATAATGTCCCAATAGGGTTATGGCATCGACAGTTCTGCACTGTGTGTACTCTCCTGTGTTCGCACAGATTCAGAGGCAGGATGACAAATAATTCTCACAATAGCCCATTTCTCTCGATCTTCTTCTAAAACAGCTTCCCCCACCGTTGTTTTGTTATATCTTTCTTCAGAAATTATGCGATCGATTCACCCTTCGCTGTCAACCCCTCTTCCAATAGTATCGTGTTATACACGACCAGATCGGTTCCGGCAATTTTATATTCACGTCAGACTATCGCTGATTTATTATAATGTTTGGCGTTCGCTGCTCCTTCTAGTCGTTTTTACAAAACTTGTACAGTAACCCTCGACCTGCTTACGCGAATCGAGAATATTCTCTAGAGAGCTCGTAGTCGGCAAAATCTTTTAGTATACATGATGTATCCACATATTTTTGCCGCAAATGCGATTCATGAAACTTCATAACAACTATTTTTTATTGCACTTTTACATTAATAAATCAACATCACTTTATTCACGAGTCAACCTCGTTTACATATAAAGAACCTTTATATGTTTTTTTAAATTAATTTCTCTATTAGAACTTATGCGAACAAGAAAAATGTTGTTAACACCGTTATAGTAAATGCTTTTAATTCATTATCAACTTTTCATGCAAACCTTAATTCATTTTCACTTAAATTATACGTAATCTTAGATGTCTAAATTATGCATTTATTCTTGTAGTAGTATACATTAGTCATGAAAATGTTCAAATTATTTTTATCTTGAAATGTTGTAAATAGATATGTAAATACAATATAATGAAATGTTGAAAACTATTCTGAGATGTCGCCACTAGTCGGAAGAACTTGATGACAAAATTTGCCATCATGTAATGTAATTTTTCAATTTGAAAAAATGTACATTTAAACTTTAATCATACTGTTACATTTCAATTTATTCAGTTTTTCATTTAAAATGATTTTTAATATGAAAAACAGAAAACATTTATTCATATTTTCGCAGTTATTTCTGTTCTTTAAAGTGACTTTTGTATTAGTATTTAAATCTGTTAATTTAAAACAAATTAACAAATTCATTAATTTGTTTTAAGAAAAAAAAATTAATGAATTTCTGTTTTAAAATATTATAAGAATTAATTAAACTCATTAAGCCAAATGACTTTGTAGAATACTATATCCGATATTTATGTTAAAGAAAAACTAATTCATATTAATTTAAAATTATAATATTAATTAAAATTCTAATAACATTAGTGATTAATTTGAGATTAAAATTTTTGGAAATTTTAACACGACGGAATACAATTGTAGATGCTGGGAA
>JABFPJ010005595.1:0-12004 GCA_022817425.1 Gryon sp. ZL-2020
GGGAACCCGTAAACCAATGAACCTAAAAATCCGTGATCCCGTGAACCCGAAAATTTCGTAATCCCGCGATCCCGTGAACCGGTGAACCCATGAACCGAGCTTACGAAACCCGTATATCCGTGAACCAAAAAATCTGTAAATACAAAAACCCGTGATACCGTAAACCCAAAAACTCATGAATCCGTGATAACGTAAACCTTTTATCCTTGAACAAGTAAATTCGTCGTTCAAAATTAATTTTTTTTCTTACTATAAACACAGTTAACTTGTTTTTCCTTCTATAATATTAAAATCTATAATATTAATTTTATTCTATAATACTGAGACAAATTCATTTATGGTTAACATTTCAAATATTCGCTGACACATCATTTATTAAATCGCATATTCTGTTTTAATTTAATAAATGTAAAAGATTTATTTTCATTCATGCAGTTAAGTTGTGTGTGTGTATTTATGTGTTTATTTCCCAAGGTATTTGCTTCATTCAAAGTGCTACCGAAGCCTACCGGAAGTCTTGCCAAGACTTCGGGTAGGCTTTTGGCGTGGAATAAAGATTTTCTTTATTCCACGGGTATAATCTAGATCCATAATATAATATTTACACATAGACATAATATATTTAGCTTTCAATCTATTTGAATACATAAAATATACAAAAATTAAGTTTTAAAATGGAGTTAACTGGTTTTTCTGTTGAAACTTGGAGATAACCGGTTTTTCCTCAAAAATGTGAGTTAACCGATTAAGTTTTAGTAATTTATTTTAAAAATATATCAATAAAAAGTTTTTAGAAACTTAATTACATGAAAGTAGGGGCAAAAAGGAACACAATCCCATACTTAACTCAAAATCGTCCAAAAATGGAGTTAACCGGTTTTTCCTTAACGCCACAGATTTATATTAATTAATTAATTAATTTTTAGGTATATCAGTTCCTAGCAAACGAACATTTTCTCGAGCTTTTGAAAAAGGTAATTTTTTAACATTAATTACATTTATTACCAAATATATTTATTTACTATTATTTAATGTCATTTATTATTTTATATTTCAGATGAATCGAGTAAGAAAGAACTGGTTATTGCAGACTAAAAAAATTAAAATATTGGAAGACACGGATCTGCTTTGCAAACACTGTCGTATGTATTTCTCATCATTGTGTAATTTTTTTTTTAATTTTTACTTATTTTCATATACTAAACAATAATTCTCACTTTTAATCTATGTTGAATTTTAAATTGTAGAAAAGAAATTTGCAATTACACGAAAATTAATAAGATCGGCCAGAGATAGTCTGAAGTACGAAATTAAAGACAGTCATCAAAAAATCATCCAATTATTAGCCATAACTGGTGTCAACACGAATACTATCCCGGATTTGAAAATGAAGCTTGATGTAGAAATGCCGATAAGGGAAGCTAAAATATTTGCGGCTTTTGAAACCGATCTGTCGACAAATGTGGAAATGAAAAAGGCTTTCGTAAATATCTTAAAATTATTACAATTAAATGTTTTGTTTTAAAAAAATGTTTTTACTTTAACAGAATTTATCATTATTGAATTATAAAACTATTATTGTTACAGACTGAGCTGATTAAAATTCTGGCAAAATCGTGCAACACTTACAAGGATGCTGTGAAGCACATAATATCGGCCGTTATAAGTAAGGGTGTTCAGATGCAATACAGTGGTCGTGGTAGGGTGCAGAAAAGAGTCGGCAAACTGAATTTTTCGAAAACATCGTTTTATAAAGTTTTGTCAGGTAATTTATCCTCTATTCTTGGTGATTTGCTTATTTATTTATGTTGTTTGTTTTTATTTTTTTAACTCATTTTTCTAAAAATATTCTTTTTAATATCGTTTTTCATGTTTTCTTACAAAATTTTATATTGTAAAAATGCAATTTCAGATGTTCTCATCTCTCAGTTCGGCGTAGTGGACGGAGACGTCATATCTAAGGTTAGCAGATTTTTATCGGGTGCACCCGACAGAGAAGGGGGCAAGAAAGAGCGAGATAATGCCAATAGAATTCCAGCTGCGTAAAATTATTTAATTATTACTAATTATTTAATTTGTTTCAAGTTTGCAAAATGTTCATAAAAATTTATTTTTATTTATGAATCAAAAATATAAAAAAATGTTTAGTTTAAAAAGCAGATTTTAATTTGATGAAAAAGGATTATGTATACTGACATGGGGAAATAAATATTTATAAAAACTACTATTTTGATCATTTAATTATTATAAACAATCACTAAATTGATTAGTTCGCGATTTTTAATTGGTGATTGACTTATAGCTTAATAGCCGCCATAACCGACACAAGAAAGTTTTTAAATTATAAATATTGTATTTAACGATAAGATATTTTATAAGAGAAATTAAATTTTATAATTAATATTAACAAATATTTAATGACATTATTTTATACATTGGTACTTCTTATATAATGTATTCTAATGTATTTGTTCTGAATTGTGTTATTCTTGTTCGGAATTGAGTCTCAATGCCATTTTTAGTATAAGGCATCGCAGTTTTGCTGGTACTGAGTCTCTGGTTGATGAGCCAGCAACCAGTACTGAGCCAATACTAAACCAAGGAAAATCGGCAACCGTTGTTGCCTGTCGAATTTTTAGTAAGTAAGCATATCAATGAATTTTAATTTAAATTAAAAATGCAAATTATTTTGTATATTTTATAATTACAATTAAATTGTGCCCACTGTTGGCGTCAGCACAGAACCAATACCAATTCGGTACTTATTGCCCACGGTTTGTGTTAGTACAGAACCAGCACCAATTCGGTACTTATTGCCCACGGTTTGTGTCAGTACAGAACCAGTACCAATTCGGTACTTATTGCCCACGGTTTGTGTCAGTACAGAACCAGCACCAATTCGCTACTTATTGTCAACCAATGGCGTCGGTAAAGTTCCAGAGTATATTGGTGTTTCATACCAATGCTGGTCCAACGGTCAAAATCCACGGTCACCCGATGGTGATCAGTAAACAGCCAGTACTTACCCGTCCGTAAAATTCTAAGTGGGAGGCTTTTTGCCGGGCGAAGCCGGCGATTCAGCTAGTTATGAATAAATTGAAATAGTATCCCAAGCAAAAATTTGACTAGGCATTGTCTAGTTTTTACAAGGCACTTGTAAGGTAACTGTGAGTTTAACTTGTCAAGGCAAAACTTGCGAAAAACTTGCAAGGGGATCATAAGTAAATCTCGAATAGTTAAAACTTGAATATGCCTCGTTTTGTTTTGCTCAAGTTTCACTATGCAAATACTTGTCAAGCCGAAACTTGCAAAAAGCGTGTAAGGGACTCACGAGTAAATCTAGAATAGTTAGAATTTGTATAATGCAGAGTGCAAGCACTAAATAGTATATTACGCAACAAGGGAGATGAAATCGGGAATTCGTTTTCCCGAGCGGAGTTTAGAAGCCGAGCCGAAGGCGAGGTTTGTAACCGCGAGGGAAACGTATTTCCGATCATCTCCCATGTTGAGTACTATATTTTTCGTTACGAGGGAGGGAAAAAAGCCATTTTCCTAAATCTCCCTAGGGAGGAAAATGGCATTTTCCCTCCTGGAGTAACGAAAAATAGCATTGACTTCCATGTGACATCGTAGCTCAGGTGGTAGGACTACATGGCGAACTTGCGGACAATGTGAGGGCAAGGGTTCAAATCTCCATAACATCAAAGATAATTTTTTCAGGCATAAAAATTGAAATTCTTCCAATAATACTTCCAAATTGATAAAATAATTAATAAAATTAAGATACTTGTAAAATGAATTGAAATAACATTTTTTTTATTAAGAAAATGATTACTCTAGTTCGCCTTATAAGTGCCTCACAATATACTGCGTTACATTTCCTACAAGTGCCTTGTATGTTTCACTTGTGAGGCCCTTACAATTTAAATAGTATAACTCACAAGTGCCTTATGAATAACTAGTTGGAATTTTTAGTTGGGATTCTCCTATGAAGAATAACTCCAAGCACCAGTCCCCCGTAACACTGCACTAGATTAATCGTTGTGTTGAACTCTTGGCGGTATAATTATGCCGCTAAGAGCATTCTATTGAAAGTCAATTTAGAGCACTCTAAGTTGAGCGTAATATAATGTTAGACTTTAGTACTTTACATAGTCCGGATAATGCATATTAACTTTGAGCACCTATACTTGGAGCATTTGCACCAGGTTAACCGTTGTACGAAACTTTTGGCAGCATAGGTTATGCGCTTGTAAGTCAACTTAATGCACTCAAAGATGTGCGACATATAGTGCGTTAAATTCCTTAGTCCCATATCTCGTCCGAAAAATGGATATTAGCCCCAAGCACTTGTTCCCAGTGCCTCTTCACTAGGTTAATCCTTACGACAAACTTTTGGCGGCATAGTTTATGTGCTTGAAAATCAATTTAGAGCACTCAAAATCGAACGAAATATAGTGTGTTACATTCCTCACTTCCTTACCTAGTACCGAAAATGTATATTAGCCTCGAGAACCTGTCCCCGGGGCCCCAGCACCAGGTTAACCGTTGCAACAAACTTTTGGCATTATAGTTTATGCGCTCAAAGATCAACTTAGAGCATTTAAAGTTGATCGTACTATAATGCATTAGATTCCTTCGTCCCATACCTAGTCCAGAACATGCATATTGACTCACCCCGCATGTTTCTTGGGGCCGCTGCAGCAGGTTTTGTAATCATCAATTGTATAAAAGAACGTTTTTGCACCTAAGAAATACCTATAATAATTCAGTTTTGATTCTAACTACCTGCATTGCATTTCTCACGTGAACATTTTCCCCGGAAACATTAAAAAAATAAATTGCATGTCTGAAATGTGTCAATTTTTCGCCACATTTAAAATTTTGGTTATGTATATATTTTCAAATTCAATTGCGTAATATAGTAAATTATTACATTAATATTTCTTTACTTTATTTAGCCAACTTCAGCGTCCTACCAACTTTTTCATTATGATGATTACAAATTTTTAAAATATACACATTTTCAAGTTATTCTAATTTTTTATTATTTGAATGTTTTATTCTTGTTTTGTGTTGATAAGTATAAAATATAAAACTTATAACAAACAACATGTGAATTTTCACTCATTGTAAGTAAATGTTCACACATTCGAATTTGTAGAGAAGGATTAAATAATGTAATCATTTTTTGTTCAATTTCATTCGATGACATCAAAAGGTTAATCAAATGATAAACAAAAAGAAAAGTATTAAGACACACAGCAGCATGCTCACTGTTAACACAATTGATGTTTGTGATTTGGAGAATTATCATTCCCTTGTTTGCAAAGTTGCGCAAAGTCCGCGGCAGCAATTGAGAATTCCGCTCGAGAAAATAATTTTTTCTGACATGTTTTTTGTAACAACAGCTCGCGCAGTCGACTCTGCTGTTATCCCAATACCACATTGAGACATCTAAACGATTGAGCCCAGCCAGTAATATAATTTTCTTTTTTTTTTTTCTTTTTTTATAGACGGGGGGAATCCTTTTAAAGGACAATTGGTTTAGACTCTCATGTCCGAGTCAATTAGTGTGAGACTCGTCCGAAGACCCTAATGTACTAAATCACCTACATCTTTTCCTAACAACAATTCTCGGGGGACCGAAGGCTTATGCGCCTAGCTCTCTCATATGATTTAACAGTCAACGCCTTAGATCACACAGGAGCAGCATACAGCAGCATTGAGGTTGTCACGCTAGACAGAAGTCTCCGTCGACTCTGTCTAGGTCCAACAATATTGGACATCTAGCGCGACAACGCTTTTGTGACTTGTACTGCTTTTCTAACTCTGATTATGTGTTCTTTGAGCTGCAGCCGCTTATCAATTTGCACTCCGAGATATCTCAATGAGGTTTGTCATCGTATGTCTTTATCCCCAACTGTTAGGGTAATAGACTCACGTATCTTTCTGCTAGAAGCTAGCAACACTTCAGTCTTATAGTCTGCTAGTTTTAAACCTATTAACGAAAGCCATTGACAAATAATAGCGATAGCGTTATTTACATGCCCTTCGATATTCTGAGGATTTTTTCCTGACGCAGACGATCTTTCAGATCGTCTGCGATCTGAAATAGTTTTAACAGTATCAGGCATTTGCAATCGAAGTACTGCTTCATACATTATGCTCCACAAAAGTGGTCCCAGAACCGAGCTTGTGGAACACCTGTAATGTTATACATCTTCGTATCGGTATCAGTTTCATACCTTAAGCTTCTCGCGCTAAAGTAACTACTGATGATTCGGATGATGTATGCCGGAACCTGCATATATTGTAGCGCTGCCATGATGTTATATCATCTGGCAGAGTTAAACGCGTTTTTAACAACCAGGGTAACTATGGCACAGTACTCTTTAGTGCCACGTCTCCAGCGCCTTCTTGCAGTACATACATTATCAATAGCATCTACTGTCGATCTTGCCTTTCTGAAGCCATACTGACTTTCCGAAAGGCCATTTACTCCTTCACTGAATACTTGCAATCTATAAGAGATGATTTTTTCCAAAACTTTTCCGGCCGTGTCTAGCAAGCAAATTGGTCGATATGAAGATGGATCATTTGGCGGCTTGTTACCTTTTGGCAAAAGAACAAGTCGCTGCTGCTTCCATTGGACGGAAGAAAGGAATTCTAGATTTTACAAAAAAAAGGTCTGATCGCACGCCAATAGCAACTTTCAGCGCGGTATTCGGGATGTTGTCAAGACCTGGAGCCTTTGAGTCTCCAATGTTTCTCCAATATTATTTATTATAAGTCTCCTTACTTGCCCTCCGTAACTCTTCCATCGTTCTTCTCGCGATTTCATCTTACACCACGGCTTCTATATCTCTATCTAGCCAGTAATATAATCTACTCTCCCTTATTGGATTAGTGTGAGAGAAATGAAGTTTTTCCAGAATGACTAGAAATGCTTGGAATGACTTAGACTACATGGACAATACTTTTATTTTCAATGTGTTGATACAAATTCAGATTTCATAGTTCAAGAAAAGCTTATTTGGTCTTTTCGTCGACTTTAATAAAAGCATTTAACTCTATTGAGAATACGAAATTATTCTCCAAATTTTTCTTCTTTGGTCTGAGTGTATAGATTATACGGCTAATTCGGCTCTTCTGTGCACATTACTGGCGGAGTACTCCAGGTGGAGGTTTTAGCCATCTATTATTTTCTCTCTTACTAACCGATCTGGAAACATATTTCACCAATATGAATTGTAGCGGCATCACTATCATTCATAACAATAATGTGTTCCTCCTAGCTAACGTGGACGATTTGACTGACTCCACAGCAGCCTTGAGGAGAATATTTGTTATATTGCAAAATTATTGTAACCAAAATAGTCTAACCGTCAACGTTAACATAAATGCAAACAGCTTAAACTTAATAAGAAAATAACATCCAATTCTTCCACATTAGACACTGACAGAATCATGTATTCAATATATAATATTGACACAATAATATACTTTTGAATATAATAATGTATTTCCTCTTTATATAATTACACTTTCTTACTTTTTCTTTGAATTAATAATCATCAAACAGTTAAATAGACATACTAAGTGAAGTTAACTAAGATAATTTTTTTATCAGGGTAATACTTAACAAAATAAATTGTATGAATCAATTTTCGGTCAACGCCTACATTTACTCATTAAGAATGCTGAGTGATATATTATTTACTCAGAGTCTTTCTCAGGGAAGTATACTTCTTATTTACTCACAGTCTTCCTCGGGAAGTGTACTGAATGACATATTATTTACTCAGGGTCTTCCTCGAGAAAGTGTACTGAGTGACATATTATTTACGGTGACCGACATCTATGTCACATGTTCGAATGTCACATGTTTTAATGTCACACTAACGAATGTCACATATGTTTGAATGTCACATGTCTTGAATGTCACACATTTGAATGTCACATTTTCGAATGTCACAAAAATATAACAAATTAAATAAAACATGCTAAAATTTATACGACTGATCGCAATATATAACACATGCTTAAATTTACGCGAGTGCTCGCAATATATAAAACATGCTTAAATTTACGCGAGTGATCGCAATATATAAAATAAACATAATGAAAAAAAAATAATGAAATAAATAAAACATGTATGTAGAATTATATAGTATATATATTTGAACTACAATGTTATAAAGAAAATAAAATTAATGTATTTCAGTAACGATATTCAACCACAATAACTATCACAGACATATATAATCATACAAAATCGTTTATGATTTTACAATGAATATGAAAAATATCATATTGATCCTATGAATCATATTCATTTGATTCATTATTAAATGAATATGAATTTATGATTTATTAATGATAACAATATGTGTGACATTGAAAATTATGACATTCAAATGATGTGACATTCGTATGTGTGACATAGATGTCATGACCCATTATTTACTTAGGGTCTTCCGTAGGGAAGTGTACTGAGTGACATATTATTTACTTAGGGTCTTGCTCAGGGCAGTGTACTGAGTCACTTATTATTTATTCAGGGTCTTCTTCAGGAAGTGCATTGAGTGTAATTTATGTCACTCAGGTTCATCCTCAGGGAAGTGCACTAAGTGAATTGTATTTCACTCATGATCATCCTGAGGAAAGTGCACTGAGTAAATTATATTTCACTTAGGGTCATCCTCAGAGAAGTGCACTGAGTGAATTATATTTCACTCAGGGTCTTTTAAATATTATTTTTTTACGTTTAAATTTACGCGACTAATGTTATATGTGGCGTGGCGGATTATTTTGCCGAATCTTTGGCAGTCGCCTCGCCACCAATCTACCATACCGACGTCTATTGAAATGCTAATCGACCGATATTTTGCCTTAAGGGGTAATAATACTTTCTCTCCTAACAAATAGTATCGTTTTTGTTTCACTTTTGAAGGAAAGAAAGTGTGTTCGATACACGTTTGTGGCAAAATAAATAGCATGATGTATCTAATATGATACATAATTAAAGTTTACATAAATAGCTTCATTATTATTTCATTTAAAAATTAGATTATATAAGAATAAGTATGCATTAATTACTAATCTTAACCCACTTAAAGTTGTTATATTCATAATTGAAACTGTAGATTTGTATAATGTTTTTTTGTCCTATAATATTCAGTTACATATATATTTGTTTTTGGGCATTGAAAAAACTAAAGTAACATTAAAATACAATACAATAACAGACAAAATGAATACAAAATGACACTTTTCTTACATATTTCAACTGATTACACATTGCATATATTACGTATGTATTCAGAATCGTGAAACAGTAAACTGTTTTAAAGCCAAAATTATTGTTATAAGAAGATCTATTATTTATGAAACATATTATTCAATGCATTTGTAATAAAGTAAGACAATATATGTGTTTAAACTACTGTCATTCTACTTAGAAATATAACTAAAGCTTTCAACAATGAATATAAAAGTTTTATGGATTATTTAATGCTTTCTCTTGATTAAAAGTACCGTATTTGACTTCACAATATGTATGTAACAAACTTCTTGTTTATTGTTGCATAAATCTACTGAATAAAAATGAAACTGAATTTTACCATAAATAAAATTATGAGTTAAAATACACAACTGCTTTTCTCAAAATAGCAGTTGTGTATATTAAATACACAACTGCTATAATAATATTAATTTTAGTATCATTAGAATTAGAAAAATGAAATGTTAATGTTACTATTGATGCTATCTTTGAATTTAAACATAAATTTCAAAGTGATTATAAACGATTGACACCCTGAGGAGACCAAAATGATCTTGTTCATTTTTGCTGTCTACTCTCGTTAGTGTAGACATACAGTGGTAATTAAGCTTGTACTAAAAATGATGGAACGCCTAGTTTTAACAGAGGCGTTACCTCTAAATGGCCGTTTTCGTATTCCTTTGTCCGAACTTTCCGTTATTCCGCGCGACCATTCAGTCTGATATGAGTTACAAACAGGAAGACTCGAACGATGTGAATAACGAGAGGTAACAAAGCATCAGGAGGACTGGAGCTTACCACATCACACGTTTACTGGCACGTCGATCGTGTTTGTACGTCCGGCCAATATTGCGCGGTTTTGGGCTCTTAGCAATAAAGAGCCACAACGAGTCTGCGACATTCCAGTCTATCCAGCTGATGCGCCAATTGCAACTAAACGTCAATTGTGCACGCATGAAAGTATGACAATATCACCAGACAACTTCAAATTTCATATATCAGACGCCCGCACTCTTCGCAAACTCCCTCATTCGTTTTATAATACCGATATCATATGAATGCTTGTTTCGAATAAAGCTGATGCGATAATATTGTGAATTTACTCTCGCAAGACATTGCAACAAAAGTATCTAGTTATAATTTCAAGTTTTTTTTAATGAATATATTACAATTATTATATATAATAATTGTATTGCGTGGAAAAATTAGTCTGGATATAGTCTGGCGAAGTGTATCCAGACTACATCCATACTATATCCAGACTGTTTTTTCCACTAGGGTCTTTTTTGGTATATTTATAATTTGGTATATTTATATTTATATTTATAAAGGTATATTTATAAATATACACTCAGAAAAAAATAAAGCAGTTTCTGCTTAACTGTTAAACAGATTTTGCTCAGCTAGAAAAGAATGCTTGATAACAATAAGTAATTCAAATAATTTCAATTTTAGGTATATGAGCTCTGACAACTTGATTTGTTTAGTATAAATATTAAAGAAATTGATACGACTCAATAAATAGCTATACATAAAATAAAATATTATAAACAAATTGATCATAAATTCATGAAATTGAAATATATATATATATATATATATATATTAATTTCTTGGTTAAATTACAATTCGGAAAGTCAAGCAGAGATTGCTTAACTGCCGAGTTACTTTAGCTCAAGCCAAAATAAAATACAAGTTTTGTATTTTATCATTTTTTTAATTGTTCATAGTAAAAATCTAATTATCATAAAAAATTATCAGTCCTTTATCAAATTATATACTTAAAAGCGTCTAAAATGTATTATAACAATTGTATAAATAATTTTTATACATAATTTTTTAACATACATTATTTGTCATCTTTTTTTAACATACTCAATTGAGTGGCCTGGATACAAAGGTTGGTTTTGTTAGTTTTTAAATGTATAGTAGTGGATGGCCTGGGTACAAAAGTGGGTATGTAAGTTCGGTAGTAAAAACTACCGAAAGTACAAGAAAAATTGTTAGATTGCCAAGTAATGTCGGACTTTTTTGGTTAAATAGTATATTTTAAAGTAAAACTTAATAGAAATTCCTACATTTTATTATACTTTCTGTAAGGCAGTATAGTAAAATTTAGTAAATACAGAAAGTAAATATTATCATTTAACAGAAATTATAAGACATTTCTATAATAATTACATGATTTTTAAGAAGTATTTGTTAGCCAGTATAGTAATTTTTATTAAAAAGTTTGTCAATTAAACTATTATGTTCAATATACACATACAGAATTCACCTTAAAGAGAATATTTTGCAGCATAGTAATTTTTATATTAAAGTATAACAAATGCAGTCTGAGTCGTATTTCCAATACGACGTTAGCCACTGTTTATGTTTCAGTTGGTCAGTGGCTACGCGCGGGACTTCAGACTTATGAGGACGGCGGTTCAATTCCTATCAACGAAAAAACTTTGTCCAATTTAATTACCTACTCATAAATAAAAAAATATCATCCTATAGAAAAGTAATTCGCAATAATAAATAAACCAAATAATAAAATAAAAATTATATTTTTTAAACAATAGTCTTCTAAAAAATGTAATTCAGTTTAGTAATTTGTCCTAAATCGTAATAATAAATATTACTGTACTTCCAAAAAAGTCCGAAAATATGATGCAGTTTAGTAATTCTTACTAAATAATATTACGTTAAATGCAAGATTATTTCTGAGCGTGT
>JABFPJ010005596.1:0-12001 GCA_022817425.1 Gryon sp. ZL-2020
CGATCATATAATTCTCCCAGAAGTAAAGAATGAAACAGTATATGTTTTAATTCTTAATACATTATTAAATAATTTAAAAATAAAAAAACACTAACTCCGGTGTAGCAGATCTTAAGAATCACCTTAATAATACTAGAAACTTGACGCGCGTCACTTTTATGTGATTCTTTCAATATGTAATTTAATAACCTCGCGTTATAAGTAATAAAGAACAGACAATTTATTCTATATAAGTCTGTCCTTTATTATTGGCGAATTCGGAAATTAAGAATATGTAGTATTAAAAAAAGATAGACAATTCAAGTCACATAAGTGTGTCCTTTTTTAATACAAAATATTCTTAGTTTCCGAATTCGCCATATTATTTTAAAAAGTAATGTACTTGCTCGTGTTATCTGAGAACACTCACAAGCCCCTCAAGATTCAACCAATCAGAATAAGAATAGATTTGATGAAAGTGAAGCTAGCCTACAAATGATTTGATTCAATACATATAGCCATTAGCCAATTCACCTGACGTCTCCATTTTCTCTCTAGGAATTTAAAAATAAATTAGTATAAGATGACCAGAGCGCCATTCTTGCTTTATGAGAGAATATTTTAAGAGACATTTAACATACAACATATTTTTTCGCGACAAGTAATTTTAATATAAGATGATTTTCACGTTTTTTCTCACTTCGTAAACAAAAAATCATTATATATTTTAAATAATATATTAAATAACATATCATATAAATCAAAATGCGTAAAACGTGAGAAAATGACGCTCTGGTCTTTAAATGAAATTTAAATTGTTAATTTAAATTTAATTTAAGAAATCTGTAATGTCGGTAATGTTAGCTTCGCCATCACCTTAATATCTCGTTTCGGCGGCATTTCAAATTGTTCTGCATTTTTTTCGATTTTTATATTCATTGATAAGTTGTTTATCTAATTACTATATTGCAAATATTTTAATTAATTACATTGAAATTATAAGTTTATATCAATTAAAGAATAACTAATAATAATAGGTTTAATAAAAAAATGTAAACGAAAACTATTAACTTCGATACTTACCGTGGTTAAAGGAACATAGAAAATCATGAGAAACTGACTATTATGAAAAAATATGTAACGTGCAAGAGAAATTACATAGAGTTTCCGCGATTTTTTATACTGTTTGTTCTATGAATACTTATGATTATCGTATTTCTGCTTTTGAAGTATTATTTACTATGAAAAAACATAATAAATTAATCTTATAAAATTTGGTCAAATTAAATTTATTATGTTTTTTCATAGTAAATAATATACTTCAAAAACAAAAATACGAAAATCATAAGTATTCATAGAAAAAACCGTATGAAAATTCGCAGAAACTCTATGTAATTTCTGTTGCACGTTACATACTTTTTTATAATAGTCAGTTTCTCGTGATTTTCTATGTTCCTTTAACCAGGATAGATATTAAAATAATGAATTCATTATTTTAATATGTAAATATCGAAATTGTTGCATTCAACATCTTAATTACGAAATAATATTTATATGAATGATTTTCTTTAACGAATATATGTACATGAATCAAATGCATATCATTATCTGAATATATGAACAACAAATCATTTACATTTTTTATGCAATTATTCTATATTGGCAAATATATTTTAAAAACTTTATCTTAAAAACAAAAATAATCGGTATAAAAAATAATATAAAAACTCAAGATAAAAACTGTGTAAATAAAGAAATAAGCAAATTCAAAATCAGCAATAAAAACAACGATTTCCGTTTGAAAAGTTGCTAATAAAAAGAAGGAGTGCTTTCGCAATGTATCGGACCAATTCGAGTGTGTTCGGACGCGTTTACATTAGCAGTGAGTCTGTGAATGTCGAATTCCCTGAATTTTAAAAATTTGAGCGTGCAAATGTAGTAAGCGTGAAAACAACAAAATCCACCATCAATTCGCAAATTTGACAGTTCGAAGTTGAAGCAAACAATCGGAGATCTTAATCCAGCAAAGCTTTTTAACATTTGTCACGATTTGATCAACAATGTGTGAATCTCAACAATTGCCAACATCTTGACCACGGTATTAAAACAAAACATTCAAAATTAAAAAAAACACGCACACAAAGTGTATATAAAAAAACATTTTCCAAAAAAAAGTAAAAAATGATATCAAAAATGAGCAAATTTGACTGGATTATTAAAATGAAAAAGAGGGTCATCGATATTGGTGTGTTTATTTTCGTAACATGAGCTGCATCCAAAATGTACATTTTGATCAGACTACATAAATACGTGTCAACGATTAAGGTTATTCGTATTTATACATTTTTCACATTTTTTCGGGCCAAAAATATTCGATAACATTTTGACACTTGAATCCATAAGAGGTTATGTTTTGTATTCATTTTACAAGGATGTTGCAATAGTATTCTGGGAATGTTACTTGTGATTAATGGCTTAATAAATATGTAAAAATTTCCTTTATACAAAATAAATTGTCAAATTTGTATAAAAAATTATATAAATTTAATCATTTATTTAAAATATTTGGATAAATAAATAAAGTATTGCAAAGAATATTGTTTTATTGTCAAATTTTAATAATAATTATTATTTTAAATAATTATTCAAATTGTTAAATTACGTTTTAATAAGTAAAATTCAAAAAGAAAATTGTAAATAAACTAAATTTTACCCAATTTTTGAATTCTTTAAATGGGTAATTATTTCAAATTATACAAATAACTATAATTTATTAAATTTTTTTTGCAAACATTATAGTTTATTTTCTTTAATTCTTATGTTAAAAGAAAAATGTACTTCTAATTTTAATTTAAAATGACATTTTTACATTAAAACTTTAATTAATATAAAGATATGTATATTTATATAATACATAATTTATTTATACAATACATAATTAATAGTTATGTTACTTCTCTCATTTCAAAGTGACATATATATGTATAAACAAAAACTAATAGTTTGACATGAAATTTTATGAAACAATTTTATTTTTTGCAGAACAAACAATTTAAAGATGGTTTCTTTTTTACTGTAATAAATTTGACTAGTTTATAGACATATACTGATCAATTATGCATATTGAAAACAGTCATTCATTTTTAACATTCAAAAATTAAGTGAAAATGGGGCAATATTTGAGACGCAACTTTGGGTAAATATTGAATGCTTGTCACGATCTGGATGTGTTTATAGGGAATTATGGTTTTAATTAATGTTGTTACAATTAAATTACAATTTAAAAGAAACGAACAAAAAATATTTAACAATTATAATATTGTATTGCAAATTGTATTCATATTAAAATTTAAATTAAAAATCAAAATAAATTATTTATTTAATTGATACTTTATTTTTCTGAACAAGGTATAATTCTAAAAATGAGAATAAAATCATTATCTTTCTTTTTCAGCTAAAACGGAATTCCTCAAAATAAAGTTTTGATACCGAACATTTTTTGTGTCATTAAGAGTTAAAAAGAAAAAAAAAATCAACTCGAATGACATAAATAGAAACAAAATACAAGTAATTTTAATGGTCACGAATATGAGCGGAAAATACATTCGCCATACACAAAAGCCAGTGGTTAATTCATCAAATTAATTGTTATAACAACATTCAATCTGCAACATCAGAATGTCACGCAAAAAGTCATTCTTATCGAATTATAGCCAAACAATTACGCGAATCAGACTTGTCGTAATTTGGTCGTCTATTTTCGAGTTATTACGAAGTGAAAGATGAACATTATTACGGACAACGATGTTTTTAATAAATTATTATATCTTCGTATCAATTTAAAAAGTCATTTTCTGCATGCACCAATAAAGTACAGAAAATGTGTTTGCATTCAAAACATATATGAAGCTTTATATTAATGTTCATAAGCTTGTTTGATGGTATTGTGTATTGTTAGATGGTATTGTGTTGAGTTATGTCAATTGATAGTAAAGACTCATTTAAATGCATAATTGAACGTGAAATGCATTGCTATTGCTACGAAAGTTAAAAGAACGATTGATAAAAGATGCAATTTTTTTCTTTAAATATGCAGTTCGCCATAAACCTATTAAATTTCTTTAAATACAAATACTTAAATTTTGTACACATCCATTTGAAATGCACTGCAAATGTACTGAACATTTTTTATCTATGTACTGGACATCCTAAAAATATTAACATCTCTTTCATTTTTTTATAACTTTTATGACTGAAAATAAATTTGAAAAAAGGAGTGAAAATTGTTTTATATATACATAGCATAATTTTCTGCACAAAAAGAGAATATTAATGTTAATAAGTAGAATGAGCGCGTCATAACTCGTGTCTTCCATAAGCAATCATAATTTTGTTAATAGGGTCCAATTAGTTGAAATACGATCCAAACAACTGATATCGTGTTATTAAAGCAATGCGAGTCTTATTAAATGTAGTTTTATCAAGAGAGAAATCTGGCAATGCAAGTACACTGGTGAAATAAATTAACTTATACTATGTAAACGTACGATTAACTTTTTGCGATTATCTTTATTTGCAGTCATTTTAATACTTTACTTTATTGACACAGAGTAAATATTTGGAATGCTATCAACATTCATATTTTAAATTCTAAGTCACTTAAAATTGCATTTCAAAAATGTCTTTTGATGTGACATTTTAAGATTTATTATATGAAAAGTGTTTATTTATATAATATTGAAAATGTATGATTGCAATCGAGGAAAAATAAAATAAAGGCGTTTATTTTTTAACAAGTTGTAGCAGTTAATAAAAGTACACAAAGACATATTATTAGCGCTTAAATCATCAGCGGATGGATTTTCCGCTTATTAAATTCTGCTTTCAAGCAACCACGCTTAATTACATTTACATCTTGGCTTAGAACATCCGTTCATTCTTATTATACAATGCGCGAGAAATGTGACAAATTTATTGAACGGAAGCACTCAAATGCTTCGAGGATGAGTATACTTGCGATGAAAGAAATATTCATTTTGCTAAAGTTTTAGTCTTCGCATAACAACGCACAAAGTCAACATTTGTTTTGCTTAATTTTTATTTCAATTTTCGAGTTTTCATTTGCTTTTAATAAACTGACTAGTAAAGGAACATTGATTTTTGTTTCAGTGTGACCGAGTTTAACATCTTAGTGCAGCCTAATGTCCGTATGGTCGACAAGTACTGGACGCAATTCGGTTTATGGTGCGGAGGGTAGACCACCTCTCACCTCACAACCACCAATTCATGCTCACTCGCATTCTCATTTGGCTAACACAAATAGCCACTGTTTTCACCAACGAGTACATTATTGCCAGGTGAGTTTAATCTCTTCCAAATTATGCTGGACGTTTATTTAATGTCAACTTCGATCAACGAATTTTATCTTATTTTATGCAAAATTTCCAAATAAATGAGAAAATGTTCAAACTATGTTCGATCAATTTTTTGTTCAAATTTCAAATTGAATTTTTTAAAGTTGCTATAATTAAAAAATGTTGAATTTCTGGTTGATTTGAATAAAATTTTAATTATTATTACCAGATTGGAATTAATCATTCCAATTGCTGTTTAAGCCTTCATTTAAGTTCAATAAAAAAATTGTTTCAAAAAGTTCAATATTTCCAATTTTATTGCCAATTTTATATTAGCAAAAATTTGAAAAGTATTATTATTTAATAAATAAGGCTTTTGCTCCTACTTTAACAATTATTTTTTAGTGCAAAATAAAAACTTTTGTACATTTTCATTTTTTATTTTTGCAATTACATTATTTTTATGGCAATTTAAAACGATTTTTTCACTGAAAAGCTGCGAGTTATCATAATAATAAACAATTTTGTCTGAATTTTTATTATTGCAGTTTACTTAATTTTCATATTAATGAAATTAATATGCGCAATTGAATAAGATGATAGCTTGTATTTTTAGACTCATGTTGATTCATTTTCTATTTAGCTATAAATATAATAATTTAAAAAATCTGTTACTGCTTCTAGAAGTAGGACAATGTTTTTTATGTTATAGGTAATTTTTCAAATTGTTTAAGTCAAAGGATTACACTGCTTAATGACAATATAATACAATTTATTATTAAAAATACATTATAATAAATATAATAAATAATAATTAGTAATATGAACTGAAAAAAGAACAAATAAAAAAAATATTAATTAGTTATTTTACATTTTTCCCTATTAATAGTATATATGGTATAACTGTTATTGATAAAAATATTAATAAAATTATTATTTATCTATTTTTGGAATGCTTGCTGTTTCTCTATATTTATCTACATTATACAAATGTAAGTTTAGTAATTGATGTTTTTCAATTTTGACTATTGTTCTTGTACACATTATTTCTTTGCGGCACATCAGAAAAATCTGAATTAGAAAACATTTTTTAAAAGTAAACAAAACGAAACCTTGTTTTAATTTGCATTAAAGGTGATTAATGGAAATATAACTTTTTATAGGATAGCATACATTAAATAATTTGACATATTAGTCAATTTATAAATGTAAATAAACAATTTTTAAAAATACAGGAAAATGTATTTAAAAATTAAACAACTAAAAAATTTAATATTTTAATTTTAATTGGAAAATAGATACTTTCTTTCAACTAAAACTAAACTTGAAAATCTTTAAAGTATAAAAATATTTGAAAAATAATACAATTTAGAATATAGATAAACAAATTAATTAAAGGTAAACTTGGTTAAAGTTTATCTATAATTAATCAAGTATAACGGATTATCTATAATTAACAACGATTATATTACTCTAAGGTCACTCAGCAAACCGAATGCACAGTATATTTAAAATTATTTGCACTAATTGTGGCAATTCGTTAAAATGCACGCTTTTCTAATACAAAATTACTATAAATTTACAAAAAAAATATAACCAAATAAATGTTTATTATTTTATAATTAAAAAAAAAACATAATAATAAAACTAGATAAAGGAAGAAAGAAAATAAAAACCCGTAAAATGACTAACATCCTATAAATCATATCCCGGATAGTTTACGTTTCCATTAATTATTGTTCTTGTTGTTTTTTGTTTGGTTCAGCACCTGTTGGTTTATTTGCCCTACGCGGGATTTACAACAAGCTCTTCTGTTGGCACCATCGTTTGGTAGGTTTCTTGTTAAACATCTAATGTATTCATCAAATCCGCAAGCTTTTACTTCACCCTTACTAACCCTTTCTATCTTTTATTTTTCTCTCCATCTTTATTCTTTTTGTTTTTCAAATATTTTTCTCGTTATCTCTCAACTGTATTCATTTTCATTCATTTTACATAAATTCAACTCATATTTTCAAAAGAAGTTTTAATTTTGATAAAAAAATATTTAAAAAATTGTCATCACTTAACTTGCCGCAAAAATGATTAAGAATATTCTCATAAACAACAAATCTTGACTCATCTCGGATTAATTCAAAAGAATTTTTCAATTCTGCAGACACACACATAAGCATATACACACAAAAGCACGAGAGAGAAAAATGCACAAGTTAAGAAATAGTTTTATCAGTTTAACTTGTGATCTCTGATGTTAATCGTGGCTTCTTTGGCACAAGGATGCACAATGCCAATACGTAATGCTCCAAATTGAAGAATCATATTTGCTGCTGTGATAAAAAATTATTCATTTATTTACTTGAATTTACCAGATTGCAAAATTAATATTATATTTCGATTGATGTAATATTAATAGTGTATTTTAGGACATAACATAGAAAATTACTTAGATAAAAATACATTTTTCGTAACTCGGGGAGGAAAAATGCCCTTTTCCTCCCTAGAGAGTTTTCGAAAAACGGCATTTTTCCCTGCCTCGTAACGAAAATAAATATCGTACGCAACATTGGAGATGATGAAAAATCCATTTTTCAAGCGGAGTTTGTAATCGCGAGGGGAAACGGATTTCCGATTTCATCTCCCTTGTTGCGTAAAATAGTATTTTAATGAGTAATTATATAATTTGATATGTCTGTTATACATATATATTTTTGTTTTATTTGTATATATTCTGTATCTTTTATTTCATTGAATTATTAATATTAAACCTTGTTTAGTCGCATAAACTAAGATTATGATCGAATGGTTTTTTTTGTTTTTTTAGGATCGAAAATATAGTTTTGCATTAAAAAAATAAGTGCGACCAATCAAGGAATAATATTGATTTCATTATTTTCAGTAACTAAATTTAATCACGTATACAAAGTTACATGAAAGTAGGAAACAATATATATATAATAAAGTGGCAATTTATTTTTTGTATATCATTTTACACCAAAATATATTTCATGAAATAATTAGAAAAATACATAGTATATTGTACAACTTTGTCCACGAGTTGTACAGGATTTATTTATTAATTAAAAAAAATGTCACTTTTATTGTATATGCCCCTTTATCTATCTAATTAAAAAGATTGTTTTTGAATGTACATTTCTTTTTCAATTCTACATCTAATCTTTGTTTTCTTTATGTTTCGGCAGATTTGTCACTTAATATATTTTGACTGATTAATTCCAGTTTCTAATTTCAGTATTTTCAATCATTTTCTCGATTGCAAATCGCATGATGTATATTTTTCTTGGCATTCATTTATAATTTACCTATATGTTGTTACATGTTTCAAATTAGAAACTAACAAAAATGATTTTTATCTTAGTCAAAGATGTCACAATCCGGAGATGGTCTTCATACGCCAGGATACCTTGCCTGGCGGAAATTGCAGCTTAGCAGAGCAAAACTCAAAGCATCCAGTAAAACATCCGCACTTCTTTCTGGATTTGCCATGGTAAATATAACTTTTAAAAATACAACATAAATAATGTTAAAATAATAATCCTAATAATCATATAACATGAAAATAAATCATTCAATTTAATTTTCAATGTACAGGTATCCCTCGTATAAAGGCGGATTTATAGATTTTGTATTTTAGCGAATTTCGCGTAATAGAATGCGAAATTTTCGATTCGATTGTTTTTCGCTCGCCTTCACCGGATTGAAAAACAGTCGCGGATTGAGCCTTTTTTTTTTAAACCACGCCGCTTTTGTCGTATGTGTCATAAATGGACAATATGAAGTTGCACTTTAATATTTTATTTCTATTTTATTTGAAAGGAGCGTGGTTTAAGGAAAAATGCTCAATCCGCAACTATTTTTCCATTTTGGGGAAGACGAGAAAAAAACAATCGAATCGGCTATCGAAATTCAAATGCGCAATGAGTGATTTTCATTTAAGTTCAAATATGTGAGTTATGCTCACATATTTTGTTTCGCACCCTATGTGAACATAGGGCGCGAAGAGTTTCATAGGAAGCGAAGTAATACTTCGCGCGCCGCTTCATAGGCAGCGAAGTGACACTTCGCGTGCAGGTTAGACGAAATAGTATATAAAAATACGAAATATCCAAATTGTTTGACAGTCACCGAAATATGATTAAGTAGATACGACTCGAAAAGTCAAGCAGAAATTGCTTAACTGCCGAGTTACTTTAACTCAATCCACATATAGCAGTTTCTTCTTTTTTTAAAGCAATTTTTTCTGAGTGCAGAGATTGTAAAACAAAATTTAAATGATTTCATTTCTTAATTTACTGAAATAAGTTATTTCAGATAATATTTGTTAATATAGTTTTATACTTTACTAAATTTCATATTTTTACAAATTATTCGAAAAAGTGAAAGTAAAATAAAAATACAAAAAAGTGTACAATATACTGTTATTTTAATGTTTATTGAACTTATTAAAGTTATTATAATATTTGCGTAGGTTGCCATGGTTGAAGTGCAGTTGAATTCTGACACGAAAGTGCCGAAGGAGATGTTAATTGCATTCGCCGTATGCACGACTCTGCTTGTAGCTGTGCATATGCTCGCTTTGATGATATCCACATGCATATTACCAAACGTTGAAGCTGTTTGCAATTTACACAGTATAAGTCTCGTTCACGAATCTCCACATGAACGTTTACACTGGTACATTGAAGTTGCCTGGGCATTCTCCACTTTATTGGGTTTATTATTATTCTTATTAGAAATCGCAATTCTTTGTTGGGTTAAGTTTTACGATTTTTCACAGGTAAATTGCACACATTTTATTCAATGCAAAATAATTGAAATATAATTATTTTATTAAATATTCATACATTTCAGGGCGCTGCTTGGTCTGCATGTATTGTTTTAGTGCCAGTTTTAATAATCTTCGTTGCTTTTGCAATCCATTTCTACCGAAGTTTAGTTGCTCATAAATATGAAGTAACAGTTTCTGGTATTCGAGAATTGGAATTGCTTAAAGAACAAATTGAATCTTCTGACGTCGAGGGCAGAAACGGAGTAAATATTCTGCAAGGAAATACACATGTTGTGTAAATAGTACAAAAAAACACTTAACAATTTAATAAATTTAAATTTACGATGTTTTATTATAAAATAATGTAAAGATGTTTCATTAATTGTACTGTCTGGAAATTGTTCAGTCAGTCAAAAAACTGAAATTAGTATATTGTATAACTAGTGGGAAAAGTTGGCGATTCCACGAGCGTGTGAAATGACGTCACGAGCGAAGCGAGTGATGTCACACACGCTCGTGTGTCGCCAACTTTTTCCACAAGTCGTACACGATACTTTTTCCAACAAGGGCATGAAAAGTGACCTATTTTCTCAACATGTTTTCAGTGGGAAAAGTTAACCTCTTTTCGCCATGAGTGGGAAAAGTATTCACGAGTGGGAAAAATAACTACTTTTCCCACAAGTGAATGCTTTTCCCACGCATGGAGGAAATAGGTTACTTTTCCCACCGAAAACAGTTGAGAAATAGGCCACTTTTCATGCGCGTGTTGGAAAAATTTAATTATTATAGATAAAGTTACATATTGTGATAGAAAAACATGATTTCTAGCCCACAGGAGAAACTGATACATTTATTTTAGGGCAAAAGTGCCAGTTTTTGTGGCTTTGTAAGAATATACCATTTCTACCCTTTAAACAAAATTAATTTTATAATATTCAATATTTTTGATGACTATTTATTAATTTATTTATATATTTAGATAGTTTATACAATTTTATTCGACAACTTCTTTTTATTTATTAATTTATATAAATTGTATGACAAAAAAAATTTATTCAATGAAAGTGATCCTTTAGATAATTGAAACCACTTAGGAAATGCTGTTAATATTAAATATTAACTTATATTATAAAACTTCTTTTCTTTATTAATAAAGATCGCTCAAAATACAATATAATACAAATTGTTAGATTAAACAAAAAAAATATTTCATATATTATATATATTTGTAATAGTAATTGAAATTTAGTTCAAATGAAAAAAAGCTCCCCCACCCTAGTTTTAAATGTTTTAAATAGAAAAGTGACATGTTGCTTTGAGCGAGAAATAAATTTCTACCTCAAATATTTGTTATCAATACACTTAATTTAATATTATCATAACTTTTAATAGTAATTAAGAAACTGGTGTCTGATCTGTAAGGTTGCTTTGAATTCTATTGTGATATTTTATTAATTTAAATAAAATGCGCTGTTTTATTCTTTATGCAGAAGTTTTTTCTTTCGCACATTTTATGTATATTAAGGAGGTTGGGGCACAATGTTTTGGTGCGAAAGAGACAGAACATAAAAACTGAAATTATTTTCTCAAAAAATATAAATAAATAGATAAAAAAAACGTATTTATTCTTTAATTTTTAATGCAATATTTACTTTTAACTTATTTTCTATTAATTACAAGTAAAAATGTGCTTTTTTGTTCAAATTTTCACTGCGTTGCTTTCAATATAATTCAATTACGTTAAATCCAATGAGAAAATTTCTTTGAAATTTTGCACACCTATTTTCTATGAGTTTTATTTAAACATATTAAAATTCCAAGCAATTCTGAACGTGGGATCATATTTTAAATCATCAAAAGTGGCAAACTCCCATAAGACTCA
>JABFPJ010005597.1:0-11998 GCA_022817425.1 Gryon sp. ZL-2020
AATTTTGATTATTTCTGTTTTGATTATATCTATTTGGATTTTGAGCGAATCGGTTTTGATTTTGCATATTTGAAAAGTGCGGATTTTGAGCGAATCGGTGTTGACCTTGCATGTTTGGGTTTTGATTAACACGATTTTGATAATAATTATTAAGATTGCTTCGATTCGGATTTCGGAAGTTTGTGTTCCTGTTGTTGGGTTGGAACCTTTGTGGTTGATTTAATTGTGGATTTCGATTAAACATTTGGTTAGCAATTACTCTGCAAAGCTCGGTAGAGTGACCAGCACCATGTAGCATGCATGTTTGTACTAGCTGATTTTGCGAACGAGTGCCAACAGGGGTTTTAGGATTTAGTGCTAGCTTCTCTGTCATCTTTTTTTCTACTCGAATTGCAGTGGTTAGCGCAGTGTAAAAAACTTGCGGATTTGTGATGCGTTCTGATTTCAACTTCTTCGAGTTAACCCTTTCAAAAATTGACTCAAAGCGGTTGACGTGATAAGATTGTGTTGCGCCGCGGCTTCGGCAGCCGACAAGGTCATATTGTTATCTACGAGGTTCTTGGCGCGATACGCGGCTGATTCAATTCGCGCCCCGTAGGTGGATACGGACTCCGTTGGTTTCATGTTTTCTTTTACAATTTGAGATATCCAATACTGAAGTGTATGAGTGTCCCCGAAACGAGCTCTGAAAGTTGCTACTAACCGATCGATATTTGTCATAGATCGTAGATTCCTATAGAAAAATTCAAACGCGACACCCGACAGTTTTGAACCCAGCAATATGATGAATGATTGCTCTTCCCCCGCTCGTAAATTATTAGCGACAAAGCGAATGTGTTGACAAAATTCGTCGACGGGAATATTGCTTCCATCAAAAGCGGGAACGGAATCTCTAGCACCGCGAGCTTTTAGTGCACCAACTCGAACTTGATTTTGATTATTAGATTGACTTGTGATGTGGGTGGGATCCTGCGGCGGTGCAGGCGTTGTATTTTCTTGTTGATGTGAAATGCTTGCGGTTAGATTTGTGTTATCGTAAAGAGCCATTCTTTCTGATATGCGCGAGTGAATTTTCCGGGCCCTTTCCCAAAGATTATGTATTTTGGATTCGAGGGAAGGTGTTGGGGAGGAAATGATGCCCAAAACGACTCACCAAAGACGTTGTTCTCGTTCTGGCCTCAAATCGTCTGGCGCAGGACCTCCTGTCGTGATCCAATGCCCAGTGGGTGTCGTGGTTGAAAGCACGTCACTCTCACATTTCCGGATCCTGGTCACACGCACCACTTTTTTGCCGGCTGTAACGTCGGTGACTCTCGGGAAAATTAATTCACAACGATTTCACTTCTGTTAAACTACCGGTTTATTTCGGAGGCAGGTTGCCCTCACAAACAACGGTGTGACGTATAGGTTATAACAAATCACTCACGGACCGAATTGAATGGCACGAATGCAAATCTGAATTAATGAACTTGTTGACAATTAAATTGAACGAGTCAAAGTGTCGCTTCGAAAGAAATGGTCGAGAGCGTAGTCTCTAATGCGAGTGTCAAAAAGAGAGTCTCTGATAAGAGTGTGTCGAGGTGCCGCTGCGCCTCGTATTTATGCCTTTTTTTAACAAAGGTAATGCATCCGATCCGTGAGAATAATTTAGGAAATACGACGACCCGACTAAGTCGACAAATTTATTCCGCGAAATGCATCAAATTTGCGCGACGCTGGCGAAGGTGTAACGGACAGTTCTGGCCGTTACACGTGGGAAAATGAAAGTGTTAAAATGACAAAAATTTGACGCTAAGTAACGTCTCGCATTATCGGGACGTTACAATATTATAAGGGAATATTTTAATAAATTAATGGAAAATAATTCGTTTAATCTCAGAAATAGTATATTTCTGAGACTAAACGACTTTTCAAGGAAGACAAAAAGTATAATATGGGTACATTATGGGTATCTTAGGGGTATATTATAGATATGTTATGACTATGTTATGGATTCGTTGTGGGTATGTTATGAGTAAGTTCGTGGCTTGTTATAAGTGTATTATGGGTATTTTAAAATACCCATAACTATACCATATATATACCATTTCCATAACATACCCACAACATACCCATAATGTTTCCATAACACACCGATAACAATTCTGTAACATTTTCATGACAGTACACTATTCCAATTCCATATCCAGAACATACCTATTAAAATCCCATAACATCTCCATACAATATGTGTAATATATCTGTTTTTAACTTACATTTTGCATATTGCACAGTAGAAAACCATAATTTTCAAGTTGTGTAATCGCTCTCTGTTAAATTACACAAATTTTATTGAAAATTGGTCAAAAAACATGGTTTTCTTCAACTGGTCATAACTTGGGCATTTTACATCCGAAATGACTTTATTTTATTTGTTACAATTTAAACGTAATAAATCGTTTTTGACGTTTGGATTGGATGGAAACTTTTCGATTCTAATGAAAAAAAAGATTCCAAATACTTTCGATTCCGTGGTGGTTTAGGGTTTGGAAAATATGTAAAAAAACTTTTTTTCAATTTTATTACACATGTTTTGAGGGAGAGGAGTGTAATTGGGGGGAGGATGAGCGGGGGGGGTAGAGTGTAAAAATTTTCGGATATGTATGTAAACTAAACCTAGCACCTTCCCAAACAACCCGCTTCTTGCATTTTTTTAATTTGCTTGTGTCTTGACAAAATATGAGCTATCGAAAATTGGATATTTTTGATTACTTGTATAAGTAAAATATATATAATCGAAAGACATGGAAGTGTCTCTGGCAAAGTACAGAAAAACAATTTTTTTTTGTAGCCAGCCGTACCGTGTCTCTTTTCAGATATGAAAAAATGTCAATTGCATCCCAAAAGCTTCCCATAAGAATCCCATAAACATCAAATAAGCATCCCATTAACATGCCATAGGCTTCTCCTAAGCATCCCTTAAACTTTTCATAAGCATGCTATTAGTATTACATTAACATCCCATAAGTTTTCCATAACGTTCTCATAAACACCTTATAAGTATCCCATAAGCTTTTCATAAGTATCCCATGAGCATCCCATTAGTAATGCATAAGCATCCGATAAGTGTCCCATAAGTATCCCATAAGTATTCCATAAGCATTCCGTTAGCTTTCTGTAACGACCTCATAAGCATCCCATAAGCTTACCATAATTATCCCATAAGTATTCGATAAACTTGCCATAACATTCCCACTAACATTCTATAAGTGTCCCAAAAGCTTTCCATAAGTATCGCATATGCAACCTAAAAGTATGTCAAAAGTATTCCATAAGCTTTCCATAACGTTCACATAAGCATTCCATAAGTATCCAATAAACTTCCCATAAGCATCCCATAAGTATCCCATAAGCTTCTTATAAGAACCTTATAAGTATTCCATAAGCTTCCTATAGCGTTCCCATAAGCATCCAATAAGTGTCCCATAAGCTTTTCATATGTATCCCATAAGCAACCAAATGTATGCCATAAGTATCCTATAAGCTTCCTATAAGCTTCCCATAAGCTTCCCATAAGTTTTTCATAAAGTTCCCATAAGCACCCCATAAACATCTCATAAGTACCCCATATGTATCTTATAAGCTTCCCATAAGCTTTTCATAACGTTCCCATAAGCCTTTTCGTAAGTATTCCATAAGCTTTCTGTTTTTCTAATTAACAAATTTGATGTTTAGCAATGAAGTTACAGCTACTTACAACTATAAGTAGTATTAGAGCACTATGGTACTACGACATTTTTCCACTCCACGCGGGCCCGTCCCGCAGCGTCTTGCGGGTCGAGCGTCTCGCAGTTCGGGCATCGGTGTCTCGCATTGGTGGGGAGCAGACCAGCTATTTTCGGTCTGGGGTAGTTGACACGTATTTTCGGAAAGACAGAATTTTCTCACGTTTTTCCAGATGCATAATTGTATTCACAATATGAATGTTTCAAGCAGCCTAGACGTGCTTTGGGATGAAAGTAGCGAGTGAAAATAATGAGCTATTTTAAGTGTAGAAAAATAGAAATGTATTGTTTTTTATTTTTACGTATTAGCTGATTATTTTTTAATGAAATCTTATGATATAAAATATGCAATTTTATGAAATGAAATATGTAATTTTTATATATGATTAAACAAAAATGTAACGATGTTTTAAGTGATAAATAACAATTTTATGTAAGAAGAACTTAAAATAGAAATATGAAATAAGAAATTTTATATAAAATTAATGAATAATACTTAAATTTTAATAATAATTTATATGAGGAAGGTTATGTAAATATATAAAATTAATAAATTGTCGATAATGCAGTAATACCTTTTTTATTATATGTTATTAGCTAACATAAATTTTTTTATTATTATCAAAAAAATGATGTACACGGGTAAAAATGACATGTGGAATTATGGAATTCATTGTACTTGAAACATTCTTCGTTTCTAAACGCTATCAGTTTAAAAATTCAAAAACTTATGATAGAGTCTAGCCGATTGACTCATATTTATATGAAATTTTTGTAGAATTTTATTTGGATCAAGCAAATAAGTTGATATTAAAATTAAATAATTATAATTAGTATATTTCAAAATGTATAACATCTGCAACGCTGTGTTCTTGACCTATTAATATGCGTGAGAAAAGTCATTTTCGTTTGGGAATCGTAGGAAAAGTCTCATGCTGAGAAAAGCGCATTTGGTTTAATTTTCCGTAAAATGGATTCTTACGAAATGTGGTGCATTCCCAAAAGAGAAATGAGACATTTCTTTCTAAAAAATGTTCATCTCAAGTAAAGAAAAATCTAATTATATTTTCACTCTTTGTTATATAAATTTGAAGAAATCAGAAAATCGTTCATTACAAAAATAAGTGCTGTTACTCGGTTCGAGTAGTTCTTTTCGTTCATCAAATATTAAAGAGATAAAAAGTGATCGAAAATGGAATCTATAATTGTGTATCGGTGTATTATGCGACTTGTGCGGTTCATTTTACCAATGAATCTGTTATTAAATAAAAACCATTGTAATTTAAATTAAAAGTGTCAATTCTTAGGAAAAGGTGTGT
Organism: Gryon sp. ZL-2020; assembly: GCA_022817425.1. Lineage (NCBI taxonomy): Eukaryota > Metazoa > Arthropoda > Insecta > Hymenoptera > Scelionidae > Gryon > Gryon sp. ZL-2020. The sequence goes on from JABFPJ010005597.1 coordinate 5,084, forward strand.
TCGACTTAGCTCGTGAACTGCGGTACTTATTAAGTAATTTTACAACTGCCAAAATTGTGGTAGCGTTCAAAAACAATTATTTTTTGAAAAGTTTTTATTTATTGTTAATAGTGGTTGATGTGATATTCAACCGTGGTGCAGATACAATGGAAATTACGAAAGTTTTAATGTCCGCTTATTGAAAAGCACTGGGTAAGTTTATATTTCATTACATTAAATTAATGCAAATTCACTAAATGTTTTTTTAAATAAATACAAATTTATTTTTTTAGCTACTGAATCATTGTTAACGATGGACAGTAAAATTTTTCATATTTAGATGATCTAACAGTTGAAAATCATCATGATCATGCATATTTTTCATATATGGATGATCTGACAGTTAAAAATATAAGTAAGTATATTTCTTATATTGTTTTGTAAAATTAATGAGATACTTAAATTATTCTAATTGGATTCTTTGTATTCTTGAAGTTCAAAATGGAAAAGGGTCAACTCGTTGCGCCATCTCAGAGCCAGTTGCCGGACCAAGTCACGCAGACAGTCAGGAACCAAAATCAAACAAAAATATTATCGACAAAACGCGCCCAAATCACAGCGACACTGCAGGACCGAGCTGAAATGAATGCGACGCCGCTGTACCAAGCCAAAGTAAAAGCGACGTTGCCAGATCGAGCCAAAACCATGAAGCAGTTGATTTTGAAAATGTAAGTCCACGAAAATTTGAATTTTTATCAGAAAATCGGCGTTATTTTGCACGATTTATAAAAAATATAAAATTTACGGACGAATTATTTTAACGAATGTTTCAATGAAATTTTCCAACTATTAACAAAAAATTTTGAGCCAACGGATTTTATAAGTTTTTAATGTTCTGCTGATTTTGCGAAGGGTAATGTATGGCAGTTTTTTAGATTTATTCGTGACTTTAAACCAGAAATGATAGGTTCATTGCTATACAGTGCGTGTCAAAGCAATTCAGCTTTGAATATAACAAGTGAAATCAAGAGACGCGGTAGTGTCTCTGGCCAAGTAAAAAAAAAGACGATCGTTTTTTGTGTGGCCAGCACTACCGTGTCTCTTTTCAGATACAAACAAATGCCATTTTTCAACATACCAAAAAAGCAACAATAACAATAAAATAGCAATTTTTTCTGCTGTAATGTTGCCATCATCATCCTGAAGACAATAAATAAACAAATTTTAAATTGGTCCACCCGTTCGCGAGATATTACCATCCCGAAATCGACATTTTTCGCGCAAATGAAGAAACGCCGTTTTCTTCTCCTTCTCCTTCTTCGTCTTTATGTGCAGTGTCCGGACGAGTAATTGAGACTAATACATTAATGATATGTCATTATAATAATGTCTTCTGTAACATGTCAAAAATTTGCAACTTTCATCAAATAGATGAAAGTTTTTAATCGATAATACAAAGAAAGAAATCAATAATTTCAATTACAAACAATGACAATTTATGGTTTCCTCGTTCGCTAATTATTGCTATTGCACATTCAGAAAAGGGAATTTCTTCTTGAAAGAAAATATATTATAAAAAAAATTAGACATGTGAACTCAACAAAGCAAAAGTCAGCATCCCTTCCAGTGGGTGTACACTTTCAGAAATTAAAAAATTCAAAGAACATTTGGCTAAAAAGGGCTACGCGATTGTTGTATATAACTCAAAAAATTTTAATTCTGAAATGAATACTAAAATAAAACCAATTTTTGATGGACAAAAAACTGTTGAAAATGTATATGATAAAGTTGAACATAGATTAAATATAAGTTATCACGATAAAATGAGTCATTACGAAACTATTAATAATTTAAAAGGTGCTTCGGCTGTAGAAAACCTTTGTATTTTATGCAATAAACCTTATAAAAATAAACAAACGTGGTACACTCGAATTTAAAAAAATGTAAAATTGAATGTACCAAGTGCTACAATACCCCACCTTGTGATAAAGAATCAGATAGTATATAAAATAAAAAACTTTGCGCGAACCATATTTACTTCAATTAAGTATTAACTAGTGGAACATATATAATGTAACATATAAACGATTATGGTTCGCGCCAAGTTTTTTGTCTTGCATTGAAACTAACGAAACTATCGGAACTAATGAAACTAAGAAGTATGTATAACTTTATACTCAGCAAGAATAACAAGATCAACACAACTAACGATACTAACAAATCCTTTTCTTTGCATGTTAATATTTTTTTGTTACTTACTTCATAATTTTGGAGCTTAGCTTTCTATTATTTTAAGGTTTAAAGCTAGCTAATGTACTTAAACATGTTAGCTAATAAATTAGATTTTACTGTAGATTCAATGCTCAAATTGCAGATTTTTTAAATAAAATTAGCGAATGTACTTGACCATATTTGTCGATATTAATACCTTATATTGAGAAAAATTTTGGTGATTAGTTATACTAATAAGTTTTTCATTTTTTCAAAATTTAAAGATTGTTTTCCAATTTTGCTTAAATAATGTTTACATTAAAATAAGATTTTACTTTAAATTAAATATTTGAATTAAGAAAATTGAATCTGTTTTAGACATCATTATTTTTCAATTTTTAGGTCTTTTTGTACTTGGCCTATACTTTCCAGTTTATCTGAATTCTTATGTTTTATATTAGTTTATTTTTTGACTTATAAAAGAATGAAGGTTTTATCATTCATTTATATTAAGGTCTAATATGCACTCGAGAAAATTCTAATGCATTGATTATAAGCTCATTGGATTCAACCATCGTCCCATTAAATTCCCATAAGCTTATAATTAGTTTCTTATATGCTTACCATCAACATCTCATAATTATCCAATAAATATTCCATTAACATCCCATAAACATCCCATAAACATTGCATACGCATTCCATAAGCACTATATTAATATATCATAAGTTTCCTATAAGCATCTCATTACCATCCCATAAGTATCCCATAAACATGCCACAAGCTTCCCATGAGAATCCTATAAGCATCCCATAAATATGCCATAAACTTCTCATAATCATCCCGCGAGCTTCTCATAAGCATTCCATAAGCATTTCATACGCATTCTATAAATATCCCAGAAGTATGCCATAAGAATCCCATAAGCTTTCTGTAACGCTCCCATAAGCATCCCATAAGTATCCTATAAGTATCCCATAAGTATTCAATAAACTTCCCATTAGTACCATATCAGTATCCTATAAGAATCCCATAAGCATCCCATAAGCTGCCCATAAGCATCCCATTACTAATCCATAAGTATCGAATACGTATTCCCTAAGTATCCAATACGTATTCCCTAAGTATCCCATAAGCTATTTATCAGCATCCCATAAGTATATCATAAGTATTCTATAAGCTTTCCAAAACGTTCGCATAAGCATCTCATGAGTACCTCATTAGCTTCCCATAAGCAAATCATAAGCATCTCATAAGCTTCTCATAAGTATCCCATAAGTATTTCGTAAGCTTCCCATAAGCTTTCCATAACGTTCTCATAAGCATCCCATAGGCTTCTCATAAGCCTCCCAGAAGCTTCCCATAAGCTTCCCGTAAGCTTCCCATGAGCTTCCCATAAGCTGCCCATAAGCTTCCCATAAGCTTCCCATTAGCTTCCCGTAAGCTTCCCATAAGCTTCCCATTAGCTTTCCATAAGCTTCACATATGTTTCACATAAGCTTCCCATAAGCGTCGATTTTTGAGCCTCCATATCTCAGCAAATAATGGACCAAAATCAAAAAAATTTTTTTATTCTCATTTACTCGATGGAGGCTATACAATGATACAAAATAAGCAACAAACATTTAATTATTTATTACTGTTTCTTTACTGAATCTGCATCTCCCACACCATGCTGTATTCCGTGTCGCGGATCAAAAAATACGCGTCGTCTTCAACGCTTCTTGTCCCACGGACAGTGGTAAGTCGCTGAATGATGTCTTACACGCCGGCCCCAAACTCCAGACCGAGATTGCGGCTGTAATAATGAATTGGCGTAATTATCGCTACGTCCTAACCACGGACATCGAAAAAAATGTTCCGCCAAGTCAAGGTACATCTAAAGGATCGACTCTATCAGTGCATTCTTTGGCGCAAGCCTGGTTCCGATGCCCCACGTACCTACGAACTCAATACAGTCACGTACGGCACGAAACCAGCACCTTATCTCGCAATGAGTGCTATTAAACAGCTAGTTCTGGAAAAGGAAAATGAATTTCCACTAGCAGTCGTACCATTGACTAAACAAATATATGTGGACGACATAATCTTGCGCGCCAATGACAAAACGCTGCTCATACAGACTCGTGACCAAGTCGTGAGCCTGTTACGCCAAGCTGGCTTCATTTTGCAAAAATGGGCCACCAATGCTCCAGGATTCCTTCCGGAGTCGGAAACAAACGTGAATAAATTAGAATTACATTCTCCTGAGCCAATTGCAAAGAAGGTTCTCGGCATTTCTTGGTGCGCCAAGAACGAAGTATTTAAAGTACAAATCGCGAATCCACACCTTGAAACAGCAACCAAACGGTCAATCCTCTCAGCCGTCGCGCGCTTATTCGACCCCTTAGGCTGGTTCTCACCAGCGGTGGTCCGTGCCAAGGTTATTCTTCAGGATCTTTGGCTGCAAAAACTCGATTGGGACGACTCCGTTCCTGACGAGACAGTCAAAATCTGGAGTCAATTTTACGAGGAACTCAAACTTCTTGAAAAGGTGGCGCTGCCACGATGGATTCATCATGATGATGGAGTTCTCGAAACCACCATGATAGGTTTCTCCGACGCCTCGAAGAAAGCGTATTCAGCCGTTGTTTATCTCCGAGTTAAACATGTGAACGACTCCATCGCCACGCACTTGATTATGACGAAAAGCAAGGGGCGCCAATCAAAACAGAGAGCATCCCTAGGCTTGAACTCTGCGATGTCAAGCTACTGGCTTCACTGATGAAATACGCGAAAGAGCACTTGCTTATTCGCATTGACCGCGTGGAATGCTACTGCGACTCCAAAACGGTGCAGGATTGGCTCGCAAAACATCAATCAAAATGGCCCATATTAGTCTCCTACGTACAGACGACCCTTCCTGACGTAGAATGGAGACACGTCAGCAACAAAAATAACCCGGCTGATCTCAACTCGCGCGGCGTCAAACCCGCGGAGTTAATCGACTCCGAGTTGTGGTGGTACGGCCCCAAAAATCTTCCGGAGGCAGAACTCGACTCACCTACTGATGAGTCCTCCACGACAACGTATCCCGTGGATTCGATGCACGTTCAAGTGGCAGAAGAACCATCTTGGGTTCACAAATATTCGACTTGGGGCAAACTATTGCGAATTACCGCCTTGCTGTTTAAATTTATTGATTGCGCAAGGACTCCCAAGACGTGTGTCTCCCAGAGATCAGTGCACGCTATCGACCGAGGCACCCTGGATCGTGCACGCAACTTTCTGCTGCGGCACGTACAAATGCAATAATTTAGCCGCGAACTGATCGCGCTTCAACAGAAGAAGAATCTTCCAAATTCGTCCATATTGTCGTCGTTAAGTCCATTCATCGACGATCAAGGACTTTTAAGAGTTGGCGGACGACTCCAGTTCTCCCCTCTATCATACGCTGCAAAGCACCCCATCGTGCTTCCACGGCATCATGTTACAACTCTCATCATACGCGAGTTGCATTTGCGAATGTTGCACTCAGGATTGCAACTGACTTTGCAAGCCCTCCGTGACAACTACTGGGTCAAAAGAGGGCGAAACGAAGTAAAATCCGTAATTTCGCCCTGCATAACTTGTGTAAAACAGATGGCAAAATTAGGCCATCAAATGATGAGCCCTTTACAGCCAAGTCGGTGTGCTCCCTAACGAGCGTTCTCACACGTGGGCGTAGACTACGCCGGACCCTTTTTCGTGCGAAGATCACATGGCCGGGGGTCAAAGTCACATAAAGCATACATTGCTGTATTCGTGTGCTCTACTACTAGAGCATGCCATTTGAAACTAGTATCAGACTATTCCGTGCAAGCATTTCTTGCCGCATTTGAACGCTTTGTGTCACGGCGGGGCTACCCTGACACTATTTAGAGCGATCAAGGCACCACCTTCAAAGGTGCTCACTCCGAGCTTCATCGTGAGTTCGAACTGGCCCTCCGCAACGAGCAATTTTAAGGAGAACTCTCCACGAAAGAAATCGAGTAGAAATTCATACCTCCAGAAGCTCCGCACCAAGGCGAGCTCTGGGAAGCAGCTGTCAAGTCACTGAAATTTCACTTGCGCCGAGTGATGGGTGAATCTTAGCCGACTTTCGAAGAAATGACAACTATCCTGTGTCAAGTGGAGGCGTGCCTGAATTCACGCCCTCTAACTCGTTCTGGCAACGATCTCGACGATCTCGCCTTAACCCCTGGTCACTTTCTGAATGAGGCAAGTCTTTACGCGGTTCCATGTCGCTCGAATCTGGACGAAAAAGTGGGACTTCTGACGCGCTGGCAAGCCGTCAATCAAGTAGTCCAGTCCTACTGGAAAGCGTGGCAAGGACTATACTTGTGGGCCTAACAAGCCCGCAATAAATAGAGGGAAGCCACTCCGGCCTTTCACATCGGCGATGTCGTCTTGGTCCGCAACCCCAACACTGCCCCAGGCAATTGAGCACTCGGAAGAATTACTCAACTTCTAAAAAGCCGAGACGAACTTGTTCGCACGATTCGAGTCTGGGTGAAAGGCTCTACACTAGAACGACCTGTGACACAAATTTGCCGACTGCCGGTCGATTAAGCTCATTTAAATATCGACCATCGAAAAATTTAAATTTGATGTTACCGATAAAAGAGAAGAACGGAATCTTCCTTACCGACCGGCAGGCATAACGGGATCTCTAACCAAGAGACTCCCACACTACTCACGTGACTC
>JABFPJ010005598.1:0-11996 GCA_022817425.1 Gryon sp. ZL-2020
TTTTACCTGTTTTTAATTTGTAATTATCTTGTTTTTTGTATATCCAATATTTTGTATTATGATTAAACTTTATAAATGAATTTAATATAATAAAATTTGGATATAACTATATAATATATATCTTCTGGCTTTGTTTTGAATTTGAATTACTTGAAGTTAATTTTTTTTTTGGTTCTGCCTATCATTGGTTGGTTGTTGTTGGTAATTTCAACAGTTATTTCACTCGTCATTTGTTTATACAAATAAAGTATACGTGCAATTGACTACAAATGATAAACCACTGCGTATATTTTATTCAAGTACCATTATTTTTCGTCGTGATTTTGTATAAGAGATTATATAGATTATACGAATATTCTGTTTACAGAATTTTGTGATTTATTATACAATTTTTAAATGTGCAGATAAAGATTAAATGTTGTGCTTTTTATGTGACTGTGATATCCATCAATTATGCTACAGGTTCCATTTAAATATTATATTAACTAATTCCGGGAATCTATAACGAAGGACTTATTCATACGATTGTTAAAACATACGGTTGGACTACTCGAATGAACTTGTTTCGGGTGAATTTATTTTTATAATTACCTATTTTCATTGATTTTTTGCTATGCTTCAGCATCACTGTACTACATACACAAGACCTACTTCAGTATCATTGTCTGGTGAGAATGTTCTCTACAGTATGCACATAACGAAGTTAAAATGAACGTAAATATACTACAAACTGTAAAGAATTTGCATTTTGTTTTAAAAATATTTATGCTTTAAGAAACTTTTAACATGAAAATGTTTTCTTTGGCGATTTATATTTTGTATTAAACTATTTGAAAGTTGATATGGAAAAGTTTAAATAAGATAGATATATGTAATAAATTGGATTTGTGTGTAGTACATTTAAAAGTTTCCTAAATAAGTTGAAAGTGATCGGATTCGAGGATGAAGTCTGTACGTATAAGAAGCATATTATACCGAATGTTCAGCTCAAACTCATTTTAACAAGAATACTGATATTCATTTCCGAAATCAAATTATAATTAAAATGTATTTTCATATCAAATTTATGATGTGACATGTTTATAATTGATACTGTTTTCGATTTCGGAAAATTCACATGACTAATCATAATAATTGCAATCAAAATTTTGCTTAAACAGAGTGAATTCAAAATATACCGTAATATATAATTGCAAGTATAATCGAAATAAAGATAAATAATTTTGCAAAAATAACATGTTGTACATTTTGTTAATAAATATACGTTGTTGCATATTTGCACAGTAATATATAATATACTTTTTGAGAAATTTGATCTTCTTTTTCAAAAGGCATTCAAATAATATACTGTTTTAATACAACAAAGATTTATGATAAAATAATACAAGTTTATACTATTTTAGTTTAAGCTCTGCACTTTACTAATACAAAGGACTTACAAATATAGTCACTCCTTTACATTATTTGCACAGCATTCTTAGTATTTCGATAAGATATTCTTCCAAATTCATGAAACATAAAAGATTGAAAGTATGTTGTGTACCCAAATATTAAAGGTTGTGATTATTAGGATGTTACAAAATATGTTACTTTTTATAAAATTATTGTAATTGTCTTTAATTTTTTGTAGTCACTTTTCACTGTCATTGAACTTTTTACAAGCCTATTCGTTAAAAGTGTAAATTAATTATTCTTTTCTTAGATAGACAATTTTCTTTGAATAACCAATAATTATTATTTATTGTATTTTTCTAATACCTCCGAATAGTTTATTATTTAAAAGCATTACATACATATAATTCACAAAAAACGGGTAAAATTAATACATTAAGCACATGCTTTCTATTTCAATAGTCGGATTATATATTCCAAAGTTATTAAGTTAAATACGCTGAATGAAACCTAGTCGAGTAATTCATAACTTTAGTATCTGGTTGCACAGTACAAAAATAAATAAAATTTTCGTCGACAAAATTGATTCAACAACTCAAAAGCAAAATTTCATAAAGCTCTACACATTCTGGGATTTACAAAAAATTATATCATTTTTTTCGTTGCCCCGTAAAATGCTGTTATTCAGTATTTAAATTCAATTCAATCTTTCTCCACAAAAAATATTTTACTTTTATATTACTAATTAAAAATATGAACTAATAATTTCTCCTCATTTTTACATATTCCCACCTTTTTTTTTATTTTCAATAAATTTCTACTCTACGTATTAATAAAATACTTGTTTTTAGTTGCTTACATTGTCCATCTAAGAGTTTCAATTACATCTCGTATTTCAATATTTATCACCATCATGAAAGTTAGCATCTAAATTGTTAATCAAACTTATTTAAAATGTTGAAACTTTAATAAGAATTTCGTCTCATTAAAACAAACTTTGTCAAATTATTGATGGCGCAATGCAAGTAAATCGAGTAGTCCGATTGAATGGTTTATTATGACTTCAACTACCTCCTCGGACAGAATTCCTATCATACAATTGTTAAATGGCTTAACTTAAAATTATTATTAACTTAAAAAAACTAAATTAAGTTTTCAGAAATATTCCTACAAATGTAAGTAAATGATAATGCAAAATAATACGATTAAAGAAATGAAACTGCAGGATTAAATAGAGAAAAAAATAATATGATTTTTTGTTTCAGGATTGCAAGCGGCGCGTGTGCAGTTTTGGTCACAATGATAGGCGAGCAGGTTTTTAAGGCGACGGAGGGAAAGGAGCGGATGGAAAAGCAGAGCATCAGTAGGGTTTCAAATGTAGAGAAAGCCTTCTCGTCTTACACAGGAGGAGTCAGACTCTCATGCATGTAAATCCGCAACGAGAAGCTCTTAAGAGAAACCGCGCTGCTCTGGCTACGGCCCTGTAGCCCCGAGCAATTTCCACTTGTGAGAGAAAAGGAATTGGTGAGGGAGGGCACGAGGCGGAGTGCCGAGACAAAGCCGGGGATTTCCTGAAATTCTCAGAGGAGGACGGCTTTATTTCCACGCTTCTCTTGTGCTAACCACGTAGAGCCATCGATATGTAGTTAGCGCGATATATTGCTGCCACTTCATTCGCGGCGCGATGCAATAGAGCTTATCTTGGGGCTTGCGAGTAAGCAACTTTTCGCCTGCGCGCGTTTTGTCAAAGTTACTGAAAAGATGCGGCCATCAAACGCCGTCTTTTTGTGCAATATTGTCAACGACTTAATAATGCTCCTTCATTGCCTTTTTTTTCGTTCACGGCTTTCTTTTCTTTATCGGACACTTCTCTCCCGCCCTTCTGCTGCTCTATTGCGGCCGGCATATCTGAAGAGCTCCAATGCAGATATAAATTATGGTCGCAAAATATGAGCGATGTCGAAGAATTTGTTTATGCTTGTTTTTGCAAGGTCCAGAATAAAGCCAATGGCTGACGAAATCTGGTGAACGACCTTTTGTATCGCAATTGTTGAATTCTGTGGTTTATGATGTTTTGGTCGTGGAAAATTGAATAAAAACAGTTTATTATTTAGTTTACTTGCACCGAAAACGTTCTATTGATTAAAAACATGTATGTCAATATTTCCGAAATATTTTGAATTTTTTATATCTAATCATTTTTATCAATTTTTTATAATATAGTAAAATATATTTTATTCAACAGTTTCTAGAGAAACATGTGGATTAAAAAGGCAGTTTAAAAGTTAAATCGAACGAAATATTCTTTTTAAATGAATATTTGCCGTCTATTTTGAATGGGCTTCAAATTGAAATATCATTAAATTAAAAGTAACCCTAGGAGAAAAAGCAATAATAAGCAATAAAATGTAACGCATAAAGTGAGAAATGATCCTAAATAAATACAAATGTTATAAATGATCGAAAAAATTTGCTGAAATTCATGTCAAAGTAAATCAGTTTTTTCACCTAACAATTTTTTTAGTTTACGCAATGATAGTAATTCCATTTACAATATTTGTAGTATAAGAATAGCGGTTCTTTGAAAATGCATTTCACGTGTTGCAACGCACTAGAGCAATATAGATATTGACAAAAGGTTTGACCATACCAAACATAAAGCAATGAAACATTTTCTGATTGCGGGGCAAATTCCATATTTGAATGTTTTTAGTATTTATTGACAATTACTGTTATCGAATTTGACATCGGTATAAACGAGAAATTTAAGTTTTATTGAAAATGTTTACGTGCAATTTTATTTAAATTTAGTTTTGCGAGAGACATTTCATCAACAATCGTTATAAAAAAATGTATCATCTTTTAAATCAATTGAAAGTTCAATTTTATATAATGCATAATTTTTTGGTGGTTCAATATTACAAACAAATAAGAGTAACGTGTTAATTTAATCTTTCTTTTAATAATAAAAGCTGTTATCCAAACATAACTCTGTCTGTTATAATCAAAATTGCATCAATCATAATTAAATAATGAGCTGAAATCGCTGTGTAAAAGTAACGTTCCAAAAGTTTAAAGGTTAATCATTTTTGAAAAATTGCAATCTTAAATTTATAAAACAATATTTCAATCCGATGAGTTATTTGAATAACTTGTTAAATATTGTATACAAAAATGAAGTGCACGCGGAAACAACCCATACAGACAGTAGTATAAAGTGTCTTATGAAATATTATACCAGACTGTCTTACGTGGTATTATTCGTTTTCCTTTTACAAATACAATACGACCTAACAAATTTCCATATTTGCCTCGCTTATTTTTCCATAATAACAAGCTTTACTTCAAAAATTATAAAAACTACTGGCATACGTCTTAACGTAAATAGCAATGTGAGTTGAGTTTTATAAAACATTCCACGAACATAATTCTATTAACATTGCTCTAAACATCTGTACAAAATTCGTATAAACAATTTTCCAAATAATATAGACGAAAGTATAAAAACTATTGGCATACGTCTTAACGTAAATAGCAATGCGAGTTCAGTTTTGTAAAACATTCCACGAATGTAAATCTATTAACATTGCTCTAAACATCTATGCAAATTTTATATAAATACTTTTCAGAATAATATAGATATACATTCCAAATGTTGTTGAATTTAAAATGCAGTTACATACAAATAAAGGCCGTAGTGCATATAATTCTCAAAAGTGTTAATATATCCCAATACAGAATTGCAAAATTTACACGTAGAGCAGAATTAATATAAAAATTTATGTTTAAAATTGAAAATTTACTGCACTTTCAGGAATACAGGGACAGATACAAAATTTCGCGAAAATTTACTGAACTTTTCATTAAAAATTATTGCGTTTTCACGAATTTTTCATAAATATTCAATAATATTTCATTAAAAGTTCAATAATTTTTCGTGAAATGTTGCATCTGTCCCTGTATTGTAAGTTCAGTAAATTTTCAATGTTAAACATAAATTTTTATATTAAATCTGCTCTGCGTGTACAAACTGACTGTACAAACAACATTTTTAGTTCTTAGCAATAAAAATAAGTTGAAAATTAAATTAATTTTTTCTTAATTTAATCATTGGAGTTTAACCCTTAGTCTAGTCATATTGATTGGAAAATTAATTTTATATATTGCCGGTAGCAACAGGGTTGGTTGGATTGGTGAAGGGTTAAATTACCACTTGAGAAAGCAGGCTTAAAGCTTTGTACAGAACAATAGTGATTTTTTTGCAAGTCACCATAAAATATTTATCCCGTCTTGCTGAAAATGTTTTTAACACTAAATGCAGGGTTTTGAAAAGAAAATTTGAGGAATGATTAAAACGCTTCGTTGACGCGTAATGCGCAATAATTTCATTCACAGTTTGTTCGATAGTAAACACACATCCTATAATTGAGAATCGCGGCAGTCAAGTAGGCATAACTATCAACAAAAGTTGTCATTTGAAAGAACCGTTCTTTTCTCATCATTTGTTAGAAGTGAAAGTCATTGACGCGAAAGTCCTTATTTCGAGCAGGGCAGACGTCATTTTTCCGAAACATCGCATGGGAATCGTACGTCGGCTAACGAAAAAAAAACCTAAAAAGAAAAATGAAAAAAAAAAGAAAAGAAAAGACAAAAAAGAAGAAGAAATATTCATTATCAGGAAAAGCAGACACGTAGAACGTCGTTATTGCCGAGAATCTCTTTGGCGCAGACAGGGGAAGAGGACGTGAAAGAATAAGAAGATGAAGAAAAGGAGGGAAAAAATTGCGTTGCTTTAATTGACCGTGCCTTGATTTCGACGTACCCGGGGTACCAGCTTAAGGGCCCTTGAGAATGATGGAGAGGACGCGCGGCGGGGGTGGAGGCGGGGCGACGCGACACAACCCAGAAAAGGGGTTTATCCTAGGCAGTAGTCCGTATGCTTTGGCTCTTTCTTTCTTTCTCTCTCGGCATTCTCGTCAGCTTCTTCTTCGTTTTCATCACCATCTTCTTCTGCCTGTGCGCTACTGCCTGCTACTCTTTTGGCCGTCTCCCCCTTGTCACCGTCGCGGCTCTTGTAAGCTCGTGCATTGTCGTCGCCCGTGGCTAACGGCCCATTGTACCCAACATCCCTTTCCGTTTGTGCGACACCAATGCGCCAATACACCAGGAGAGGGCTCGGCTTGCATTATTTACACGTCGGTAACTACGCCAGTCCAGAGAGTCTCTAAGCGTACATGCACATGCATACGTCTGTCCCATGTTATTCTTAATCTCTCTCTTTTACATATATATGTACAAATCAAATTTTTATATATATATATATATGTAAATACACACATTTATAATACCTATGTATGAGAATACATAGTGCAAATGTCGTAGTGCGGCGTGGTTTATGTCCATTTTTTTCCGTGCAAACGAGAGACTTGACGTATGCGTGTGATTCTGTGCCTGGATGGTGCTTTTCCTTCTTGAGCCGGCATGGCAGCCGCTCGTTTCCTCTTTCTCGCGGCGTCGAGATGCGCGCGTACATTATACCAGTTGGTGCACAATTTGCATGCATGTCAAATATCACTTTCGTATGTATTTTACAAACGCGGAGCTTACTTTGAGGATAAAAAGCTAGTGTAACGTGAGAGTCGAATAAGCGATGCAGAAAATGAATGGCCACTTTTTCCGTTCATTATTCAGATGGAAGTAATGACGATGCGGCCCGCGCACATCAGCATTATGGTTTATGTTTAAAGACTATGCACTCGGCTATGATTTAATAATTGAGCCACGACTTCTTTGTCTGGCGTGGCCTTGTTTCCGCGGAACACCGAATCGTGAAGTTAATGGCCGTGATCGGCTCCTATCGCGCGCTCACGGTACTTGCAACTTCCCTTTTGCAATCCCATTGCACATTACTGACTCTTCTTTTTTTTTTATTTCTTTTATGTTGCTTACAAAATTACTTATTCAGATATTATACATCGTTTTGTTTGCTGGATTGTCAGAACAGTTAATCTCAGAACAGATGCAACAATGCAATTTTTTTTCTGAATTGCATTTTATACTTAAATATTTCTTATTGAAATATTGATCCACCATTAGCAATAAATCGATACACTCGAAACGTCTTTTTAATTAAATGTTTTATGTGCTTCTATATCTTTAATGAAGTAATATAAATCAAAATCAAATATTTAAATTTAAAAAACCTTGATTGAAGCATTTTTCTTAAATAATCGCCATTAAATATTGACATAAAAATATCGCCGTTAAAAATCCTGCATCGACAAACGTCGCTTTTATTTTACTTTCTTTTTTACATAATTTCATTTACTGTTATTATATGGAATACTTCTATGTCCTTTTCACATCCAAATGTTCAATTTACTAATTATGATTCCAACCATCAAAAATAAGATTATACAATATATTTATGACGCAGACTGTTAATTAAATATAGATTTTTTGCGGTACAGTGATACTAGAACCGCGGTTCCCAACGCGCACTTCAAACTCCAAATATGAAGTTTGATTTCGATCCGTGTCATCTAATTCGATTAATATTGACAGGCGTACCGACAAAAGAAATTTACATGAGAAACGAGACATGCGCAAAGGCTTGCATGATTTTTTGCTCCACAGAAAAAATATCACGATCAATATTATTTGTTTCGTTAGAAAGGAAATGGTGTTTAATATTTAGAAGGTTATTTGATTTCAAACAGGAAATTTATTCAGCGTAAATTTGTTGCCTTAGAGAGTCGTCGCTTTATTAAACGGCACTGAATACAAAACAAATATTGATTGCATCACCGGTATAATTATTTTTCTTGCGTTTGATTCGTCGATCGAACTACAAAAAAACACTCTCTTTTGCGCCACGGCAAATTTATAAGATCAACCTAGAAATTGAGGACATATTTTACTCGCATCGTACAATCATAGTATTACCATTGTTACTGTTTTGTTTCAACTTTTCCTTTTTTTTAACAACTTACGCCTTCTTTTGTACTTTTTTAAATTCATATTTTGATTTCTTTTGAAATCGAGAACGACGACAATACGAAAACAATGAGCTTAAGTTTTTTTTTTTTTTTTGTTAGATAAAAGCTTCACGTACAATTTGTTTATAACAATATGCGTTGTTTATCATCTAACATAAACATTGCTGAGAAATGATATCACAATTAAAGTGAATACATTATTCAACAAATTTGCTGGCACAACACGCAGAAGAATGACCGTCTCAAGAGCAATACAGCACGTTTTCTAAGGACTGTATGTATATAGTAAGCGTGCTCTATATTCCGTGTATCTTTATCTTGATATACCAAAACTAATACCATTGATTCCATTGTGAATTATAACACGATTACATATGTAGAATGAGCTTACAAAAACTTATTTCAGATAATAGTGTTATGATGAACTAGATAATGATGTTACCAATGAAGAAGATAATGAATTCCAGATAGTATCTTCAAGTTCTCGGATCAGTTACACCGTACATCAATTAAAATGTCCGTAAAAAATTCCTTTCGTTTTAATTAACACGGTAATTCTCGACAATTAACTTCACAAAAAAAATACGCTAAAAGAAAAAGGAACACAAAAAGGCTGAAATCGATTTTTAAAAAAGAACTAGAAATTAACTCAAATGATGAAATTGATAGGGATAAAAAAAAGGAAGAAAAACGACCGGTGGGCTTTGAAATTTTAAAAAATCATTTCCTGGATTTCTGAGCAGCTCATCAAATTAATTGTCCATCGCAATGATTCGTCTGAAATACTGTACACTCATTGGATCGTTTATTTTTGTCGAAATGTTGGTGCGCTATCTGATCGTTAAGACTCGATTTTGATCACAATTTGTCTCTCAATGGAAACAATAATCCGTAACATCAAGAGAAATAGTAACTGAGAAAGAAAGTGCAAGAGAGATCGATAGATATGTAGACAGGTAGATAGTGAGAGCGGGTGAGAGAGTGGCGGAGGGATGAAAAGCCCAAGGAACGCGTGGCATCAATCACGCAGCAAGCTAACTCGTCGTGTAACGATTGAGAAGAGAAGCATGTTAAGCAATAATCGAAGCCCTGCAAATTGAGCGAACTAAGAAACGATATGCCCTGTGTCGTGCGATATTTTACATTCTACTTCAAATCTGCCTCAATCCGATTATCATTGGAGGATCCTAAATTCTCTTCTCTTTATGCAATAATTGTCTAAATTTAACAACCGAAAAATGATCTTCAATTGCAAGATAAAAGCATTTTATTGGGACAATCATTATTGTTTACAAGCTTATTGCGCGGCATTTTGTTAAGGTTAAATTTACATCTACTGACAATGATCTAATTACAATGTTATGTCGTGTTTTACACACGGCGACACTGCGAAAAGTACTGCGAAGCCTACTCATCAAGAGAGATATAGAGGTTAATCCCATTAACACGGTACGAGCTTGTTGATGAGAAATGCGAGAGAATCGCTTTGGCAGTCAACACTCGTCGCACTTGACGACACTATCATTTGCAACGATGTTACTGTTACTATTGTCACTGTTGTTAATACAGTTAAAATATTTGTCGCAAAACACCTTGCAGTTACGACGCGATCATTATTCAACCGCTAGTACAGTTTTGTTTCGCTTATAATGCCATATTTTACATTTATTAATGAACGCTCGGCTTTGGCATTATATTTTAATGGTAAAATTAGCGTACTCGTATATACAGTGGCACATATAGATTTTGTAGATTACAGCTAATGAAAGTCCATTGATCATTAAACTAATTGAAAATTCAATCACTGCACTTTACTTTATATAATGTAAACATTTAATTAGCGGTTATCGCGGGTTATAATACACATTTTTAAAAAATAAAGTTAATTTTCTACGCTACAGTATTTTATATGACATTTTATAATGTTTATTTTTTTTGTTGGCGCTGTATAAATAAATTACAACAAACGAAGGGAAAATTACGTTATAAATAAAAAGCAATCGGTGTTCATCGCAACTGCATTAAATTATAGTTCACATCAAACGTTTATTTGATGTCATGTTTATTTGAGTACTTTGAGTCGCGTATCAGAAATTAATAAATCGACGCTTCATACGTAAAAGGTTAAATCTCAATTTTGTTGAAAAAAAAGTACATCTCCCATATTTGTACAAAGTATGGGAGATGTATCCTTTTGTATAAAAAATGTGAAATGTAAGCTTTTACGTAAGAAGCGTCGAAATATTGTTTTTCGGTGAAGCTCTAGTTG
This sequence comes from Gryon sp. ZL-2020, assembly GCA_022817425.1. Classification (NCBI taxonomy): domain Eukaryota; kingdom Metazoa; phylum Arthropoda; class Insecta; order Hymenoptera; family Scelionidae; genus Gryon; species Gryon sp. ZL-2020. Next base: position 10,660 of record JABFPJ010005598.1, read on the forward strand.
ACTTTAATACACTTTAGAAAATGAAGAGCAAAATGAATTTGTGTAACTTAATTGGAAATAGAAAAAAGTTCAACTTGCAGTTTTCTCTCTTTTTTAATATAACATAAAATAACGAATAAAAATAAAAATTCAATTTTATTATGCGTTTTTATAAACATTTAATAAATACAACTTTATTCTAAAATAAATTGTAACAATTCTTATGTTTGGAAAGCTTAAGTGAAAATAATTGAACTTATTGTAATAAAGACAGAAAAACATTCGTAACGTTTAAACAAAATTGTCTAAATAATCAAATATAAAAGATTAAGTATTGATCTGCAACAAAATATAAGCATCTGTTTACATCTTTTTTGCTATTATCGATCAATACTATCAAAACTTTGAAGTTCTTAAAGCGTAAGAAGTTGCAGAGCCAAACTGTAAACAAACATTCAAAGAAATCCAAATAAACTCATCGCTTATCCTCATTTCAATCTTCATTTAATATCTGGAAATCAATCACGGCAAATCACTTCGTATCTTTACAGCTGATACGTCGAATAATCGTTTGTTCAACGATTTTTCACTTTGCGTCAAGTTACAAAGCACTTCACCCCGATTCCATTAACCAAGCTCTGAACCGACTCCTAACTTGCGAGGGCAATAACTTTAACAATCAGGAATCGATTAACTTAAAATAAAACAGAATGCTTTAACCAACTTTTCCTGTTTTTATATTTATTTTCAAGTTTAGGATTAAAACAACAAAATATCCATATAGATAAATGAGAATTCTATACATAAACAACTTTATAGCAAAAATAAAATAAAGGGTTAAATTTTTGTTCGGCAAATGAATATGAAAATTTAAAAGTTTTGATAAAACTTTCTACATTTGATGGAGTAACTAAATAACAATAAACAGCCTCAAATCGCGTTTACCAGTCATTAGATTATATACATCGCGTATGTATCAAAACCATACGTTATCTTGATGTGATCCCGTGGGAGAAGCAAAAGTCCGATGGAAATAGGAACACATATTTAGAACATTTGACTACTGCATTATTCCTGACTTGATTTAATGATAAATCTACGTAAATGTTCAATTATTTTACTTATTTCTAAAAGACTTAAATGTTTTACGATTAAATATTCCAACTACAATGAATCATCCATTATAATTGGTCTTTTTTTTAAGTAACATCCAGTATGGATTTTACTTGAAAAAAATGTAACTACACTAAGAAAAATAACTTATAATAAATTACTGTTTAAACAGTAACTTGACCACAGAATTCCCATTAACCGAATAAATTCTGTCAAAAACTGGAAAATTTACTTTCTGAACACAA
>JABFPJ010005599.1:0-11996 GCA_022817425.1 Gryon sp. ZL-2020
CACCGATCGGTGTACCAACAGCCAATCATAATTATACTTTAGATATATTTACACCTTTGGGTGTAAAAAATTACACCGAAATTTTTACACTTTTACACTGGCACGAGATTTTTTTTACTGTGTATAGTATCTACTATAGTAGAGAAGATTTTTTACCAACTTAAAAAAAAAAAAAATTCAGATCAATCAAATTAATTTTTTCCAAAATTTGAATGAATTATGTCACACACAAATTTTAACCCCCATACGGAAAAATATAAATATACAAAGTGTATGTTAAAATATGTAACTTTTTGCCGCTAAAATATATTTTAATGTATTTTTTATATGTTAATATATTTTCGCATATATTTTGCAAATATATTTCTGAAATATATTTTATTTTTGTCAAAATATATTTTCATTCGTTATGGCCTAGTATCATCGATGCACAAATGCGTTGAATTTTGTCATTTCTTTTTTCATTAAACGCATCAGAATACAGCATGATTTCCGTTTTGGAATTATTAATCGGGGGGTCCCTGGTCAACGAATCCACCTCGTTTTGCGGCTTTGCGGTATGACGCAGACCTTGTCGACAACCAGATAGATGACCGCTAACTATGGACTAACGTGCGATCGAATGGAACAATAAACGGACGCGCGAGTGCGTCACATTTTTGGTCGGCATATTACTTCACTAAACTCGATTAACGCATTCAAAGAAATTAATCCATGGCATACATACACACACAAAATGAGCGAAAGAAAAATAACACACACCAAATGACGCGCCGCTTTTTTTAGTAGGATTAAAGAAACTCTAGCCTGTTTATCTGGGTGAGTTTAATTTAGGTACGGTTTTAAATTGGACGCGAAATTGCATTCGTATACTTTCGTGTGAGTGAGAAAAGCGCTACATTGCATTCGTTTATGGAGAGGGAAATTTAATAAGATATTTTACGATGTTGACTTTATGCTTTTGCTTCGTCGTTAATTATAACAGCGAAGAAAATGTTAGAAATTTGACAATTTTCATTACATTGCAAAGGGTTGTTTAAAATTCTTTTCATGTTACTTTTTGACAGACTAGATGTATAATTTATTGAATGAAGTTTAATGTTTTCAGGTTTTGAAATATCTTTCAACTTTGACATCAAACATTATAGTTCTGCTTTAATTTTTTTTTCGATTCAGTAACGTATGATTTTTTTTTATTTTCGACGCAGTCCAATAAATGTTTTCACTGTCACAAAACCGTACATCCGTTTTCCTCGTAGATTAACTGAATTTCAACTAGATGTTATTTTTAGAGACGTTTATTATCAACGCTATTTCGTTGTACTTTTCGCGTAGAAGAGAAATATTTATTCATTTTATAGTAGTATTTCGGTTTAAATTGGAAATCCCTGTTATTTCGTTTATTAGAAGAAGATAAAAATGTAAAAATAATTCACCAATTAAGTGGGATCCAATTAATGATCAAAAACATCGGTGTATACTCAATACTGACATTATTTTACTTAAACTACATTGTAATCCGTTGAATATTGTATGATCAACTGAACAAGGATTTTGCAGAAGAATTAAACTGTACATTCTGTAAATTCCATTATATGCGGTATTTGTGTGAAAAGAATATATAGAGAGAAATTTATTTTATTGTAAACAAAATTGCGCTACATTCAATATTAAGGAAACGTGTAATACTGCACACGATATTTAATCCATGGCTTAGCTATAAGTCGAACAAAATCTGAAAATAAATATGAGTTTTCATGTATACAATAATTTTTACACTTGATCTTTTTTTATGAATATATGAATACACATATAAAAAGCATTTTATACAAATAAATAAAAACCTGAAATCATTTCAATAATACCAACATAGATTATTTACACGGACTAAAATGATATTCAATTATGTGAAATATTATTTGCATCTCCTTTCAACTTCATTCAAAAAAGCCAAAATTACATATTCTGTTTATATTATTTATTTATTTATTTGTTTATTTACTTATTATAAAGGATCAATACGATCGGATTAAAATAAATGTGAACATATACAGTAACAAATTATTTAATTGATAAGCAGCATAAATTGAAAAAGAGAATAAATATTTCGGATTTTATTACATTCAAATTTAGAAATTCATGTTGATTAATATCAATCTCAGATTGAAACAAAGGTTCTATTGAAACTATGTTCACAATCTAATATATTCAGCGACAATACATATTCGCAGTCGATCCTCTTAAGTCAGCAGGTGCCAAACGAATATCGTTAGTCCATGGTTTCAAATTCTCTCAGTATTTGTACATCCAAAATCCGGACTGACTAAAATTCAATTACTCAAATCTTAACCGAACCTTTTGCAGTTTAGCTACAATCCGTCACAATAATAATGAATCAAGTTATTATAATAACAAGATATTGTACAATACGTGAAAGAACGAAGACAAATATTTAAAAGAAATTTAAGTTAATAAAATTTTTTGAATAAATAAAGTTAACTAAATGTATGTTCTTGTAGTTGCTGTGCAAATATGGGAAAAATTGAAAAAGCTTTTTATTTATTTGAAATAACTCGATAAGTCAATAATTCTGACTTATAGACGAAACTGAAAAAATCAAAAATACTGATATTTTTGAATTTTTTAATATCTTATTTAAACATATAAAAGATTAACATTCATATTGATTTTTCAACAAAAAGCTATATTTAGTTTGTGCAAAACAATATAATCTAAAAAAATAAATATTACAAAAATCAAGTTTCATGCACAATTCAATGGACTTATGACATTTTTGCCGAGCACGCACGCCAGATTTGTTTGATTTTAAATGAAAAATTGTTCGAAAAATCATAAATCACAATCCCTTAAAAGTTCCGCAAAAAATATATTTAAGCAATTTGAACAATATTTTTCTAACTCGTCGATGTATAACATTTTTTGTTATTCTTGTTAAAAAAAATATATAACGAAATAAACAAAGCGAGTGCATTTTTTGCGTGAATGTCGTAAATAAAAAATAACGACCTTTTAAAAAGCAAATACTTTGCCATTGCCACAAACGGGCTTTCAATTTGCCGAGGGGAAAAAAGGTACAAAAGACATTGAGGCTATTGATCAGAATTTTATTCGTTTCTGTGCGATATCGCGCGAGATTGTGCATTTCTTTCCGAAAAATTTGTCAAAGCGAACATACGCAGACGATCAATATCGTTTCGCGATGGTTTGCTCGACGATGCGACGTCGAAATGCACGATCGTCGATCATCCTGAAAATTTAAGCCTGCTTCGTACGTGTTTCCCAGAGACGGGTTTTGTTAGCCGAACGCGCTTCGAATCGCCAGATTTTCCGAGAGAAACAAACGAGCGTCATCCGGTCGAATTGAATGACGAGGTGCCAGGGATTACGTTACGCTCGGCTAGACGTGGAAACAGGATGTGGAAACTGCGAGTGATGATCTATAAATCTTTAGAATGTCAAGCATCACGAGTTTTGACGACGCATTACCGAAACCGATACGCAACCAACTTCGACCAAAAACGAGCGCATTCAAACGTGAGAGAAGCTGTTTCACAGACCAATGTTATGTAGCTTTAACCATTCGAGCATGTTCCAATTATGTCAAACACTTTTTTTTTAGCATATATTATATGGATATGGATTATACGGATTATATGGATATATTGTACATGTTTGATTTAATGACATTGATTATTTTTGTAATGTATAAACATTTTAACTTTTATACATTACCTTGATAAAAGCAATTCATGACTTGTGAAATTGCTGTGATTAAGTAGTAGAAACATTAAGAAAGATCAGTTTCATGATTTACTAACTGATTATACTTAGAGAAAGATATTGTTAAAGCTTATATTCATCAGTATAGTAGTAATTGTAGCTACTTATTAAAAAATAGATATAATTTAAAACTACTAAAAATTAATTGTATTCTTAAAAAAAAAAACAATAATTTACTTTTTGATATATATTTAATAAATATACTTATTTACAGGCAGTTTAAGTTTTCAAGAATAACAACACTTTCATCATTTTCTTACAATCATTAAAATAAAACCGTAAATTTATACATTGTCAATTACTAAAAAGTAGACATGAAGTTATGAAAATAATAATATTGCGCATGAAACGCAAAAAAATACGAAAATTTATTTGAGTACTTAAACATCAGCCAATCAGTAACTGCAATTTATAATATATATATATATACTATATTTATAACATACAGATATTTCGGATTATCATGCAAATAAATTTGCTGTTTTACATACTAAGTTAAACAGCAATCCTACAAATGATTTACACATTGAATTTGCGAAATGTCATAATATTTTAAGCAAGACTAAAGTCAGCATATACACTCATCGGTATAATAAATGAAATACGATAACGAAAGATATGAGCGTTCACACTCGCGGCAACGTAAATGTCAATTCGCGTAGGTTCGAAGTCAGGATTCGATTGCGATTAAGCATTCACGCAGACGTTTTCGCTTTGCTCGTTGATCTTTGCCGGTTAGATTGAATTAAGCCTGCAGCAAAGAGTTACCTAAAGTAGCGACACCCGGCACCGTAGGATGAATCTTTCGAATGAAAATAAAGGGAAGTCGATAGTTCGAACGTCTGGTAATTCGCTCACGGAATTTCAATAAAAGTGATTTATATTTCTGCCTTTCTGTTACCCAATCGAAGAATATGTTTTTCATTGTCTCTAAAAGTGCACTTTTCTTCTATGCACACAATTTTTCACACAAGAAACAATTTCGACCATTTCATGACATCAACGTTATTCGTCCAATAATACATCAACTTCAAAGACACATTTTCAACGCATCGATTTATGCACATACAAAAGTCTGCATTTGAAACTTTTGTTTCCTTATTCTTTCGTCATTTCTCTTTGTCTTTTACATTGCCAGCATTGTGCTACGAATGAATTTGCATGAGATCCGAAATAGAGCTTGACGTGATTCTGTTTTGCTCATGACATCGTTAAGTGAAAGACAGAGACATTTCTGCTTCCTACGGAATTCAATCAAAGCTTCTCCGGGTTAAATAGATTTCCCAATTCTCATTATCATAAGCCCATAATTGGCTCACGGAGGTGTTACCAATTACAATCCAATCAGTATCATGCTCAAGTAACCTATTGTTTGGCCGATAAATTAGTTGTCGTAATTCAACAGATATTTTCATGACATCAATTTTACTAATCCACATATTATATTCGCATATAAAAGTCAAAGTTCGTAATACTCTGAGGAAAATATTAGTGGAATTAATTACTATTAAATCCAATAAGTTACTTTCACATCAATTTATGCTTTAAAGCGTGAACTAAAAGCTGTATTTAATCCCAAGGGCTCCTGTTTTTAACAGCAAATTTCAACTTTCAAATTTCATTTCAGTTTGTTTATTTGATATTATACATTTTATATTTTAAACTCATTTTTAACCAATTCACTGTTGATTAAATTACAAGTTTATGGTTGTAATTTTCTTATTTATCGATTTACTAAAATTTGATATTGCATGCAGTTATTAATTTATAAAATGATTTGTCATTTACAGTACTGACACAGAAAATAGTATTTTCGCATTATAACAAAGTGTAAACAAGTCGGGTAGTAATTGAATAATTTTACTGGAAGTGAATTTTTCTAACACGATTTCAATTAGTGAGATCGTATTTTCAATCTGCGTTTTTTCTTTTCTCAATTTCAATCAATGTTGAATGAAAGTTTTATTACATTTTTCAGTTTTATTTTATTTTTTTTTTTTAACAACTGCGCCTAATTCCAGCACAAAATTTACGTAAAATAATGTACAGAAATGGAATAACCTGTTGAAGTTCATTATATTTGTCTAATTTAAAACATTTAATTAACAATTTTAACTGACTTACTGCAGAGTTAATGATACATATTGAATTGTCCAACTAAAAATACACTCGCTTTCAAATCCATTTATTACAGATAATTGTAAAACAATGTTGACTTTTTGTGCAAATTTCTAATTCTTTCTTCTTTGCAAACATTCTTTTTTTTTGTTTTTCGAAAATTAAGAGATTATTAGTTGATCAATTGTAAATGAATTGAAAAAAACTTCATTACTCAGATACTAAATATTTAAATAACAAATTATGAATACAATTCAATGTACGCATTGTTTTAAACTCATTTTAATCCAGAACTATTTCCAAAGTTTAGATTAATTTTTAATTATTTCAGGTAAATAAACACAGCATAATCTTGAAACTTTTTACATACTGATTATATACATATCATTATTCCTGTCTTATTACATTCTACTTTACTATGAAAAACACATTCATACATAATCAGTTTCCTCCTTCACGATCAAATTGTAATTCACAATACTTAACACATCATATATACCTTTTTACGATTATTTTATTTCGTTATTGCATTTATTAATTTTAATTCGTCGCAAAATAAGGTAGATATTTCATAAGTCATCGATCGATACTTCCATTTCATTATATTATATCAAAATGAATACCTCTTTTTTTCTATACTCTACAGTTAAAGTCCGACTTCCATTCATCTGATGAAAAAAAATTAAACAAAAAAAATACGTAATGAACTTATGTCATATTTCTCCGTGAAATTAATTCACACGGATATGAATAATTCTTAGCGCAGCGAAGATAAATCACGGTTTAAGGTTTCGCGACACCTTGTGCTCGGATACCATATCTCTGTCGGCATTGTCTAAAGTCTGAGAATGCGCAGTACAGAAGCTTATCCGACACGTTAATGTCACCAGTGCCTTTTATTATGCCCGGTGCAAATATCTCGCCGAGTTGAAAAGCAAGACAAATGTGGAGCAATGAGAAAAAAATTGCTCTGACTTGCTTGAAGGCTGATCGCTTGATCCATACGTATAGATTCTCGACTTGTGGGTTCTGTGTCTCTGTGAATGTCACAGACAGTGATTTGATTACATAAAATTATGCGCCAGCGGAAAATACAAAATAACTTCTTGGAAAATGGTGGTCACAAGAGATTGGCAATTTACTTACTGCGAGCTTACAATTGTTTTTGCCATTTTAGGTTTTTTTTCATATTGTAAGCGAAAGCTACTTAAATTGTGGTAAACTTGAATGTCAATATAATAATAGCTAAGTAGATTGTTCATATAATATCATCTTGATATGGTTGATATAATTACTAATAGAAATTTGATATACCAACATTTATAGTAATACAAATATAACAATTTATTTAGAGTTTACTTACCCAACTGATCCTCTGTTATTGGTTCAGGTAAGCCAGATTGGTGGTAACCTGAAACAATAAGATATTATTGACTTTTATTATCTTTCTAATTTATTACATAAATTATTATTGCAATTATTTTGTAATAAAACATTTATTCATTCGTAACGAAATTATGAATTAAAACATTATTAAATATATATTAAAATTTCATAATTTTAAATTATACATATACATTTTATGACAATTTGTCAAACTAATAAATAACATTTTAATTTTGATTGTTATTTCTTGAATAATATCGAATTTGTATCTTTAATATCGAAATTCAGTAATGGCAAAGCGATGATGAAAATGATCCAGTAATATAAAATTTACTATGTATTATTATAAATTATTTCATGTACGTGTATAAAGAAAACCTAATTAGTTTAGCTTTCTAGACTGCTGTGATTGATAGACCCGTTAAACATTCAACCGAGCATTCGATATTGAATTGCTTTAAGATATTCATTGTGCGTTCAGCACACTATGTATATATAGTTTGAATAAACCGAATCGAGTGTCAATGACACTTGCATCAAGCATAGTATGTGCAATAATCAAATGATTTTGACTTGGTATTAATTTGACTTTGGCTTTGATGTTAGACTAACTTATTTTAGCCATTTTTGGACCGATTTTTCGGGCTAAATTTCAGTACTACATTTAGAAATATTCAATTTTTTTTACTTAAGAAGATAGAGTTTGTTGAGCTCACTTTAATGTTATAAACCAATTCAAAATCAATAACTGACTTCCGATGGTTTAATAATCAGAATATTACTGAGCAGTTTATACTAAATAAATAGCTTATTATATAAATAAGTAACTTGTGTATTACAAAGTTGTACACTTAATTCCAAATTATAAGTTGTGCTTTTCAATCATGTAAATGTTGTTATAATACCACCTTCAACTATTTTAAACATTGAAAAAATTTTTTGCTCCAAGGCAAAATACATTATTTACTTTAACTTGAAAATAATTTCGTGTTTTAAAATTTTTACATCTGTTATTTGTTGGAAATTATTATTTAAGATATTTCATGGTATTTCGAATAATTGGTTATAACTTTACAATTTATATATATAAATAAAGTATCGGCAAATAATTCAAATATTACTTTTAAATTCAACTATTAAAATACGAAACACGAATGTTTATACATGCGAATTCATATTTTCGGTTTAAAATTAATAACAAACCATGTTGCTCTTAAGTTTTACGTGTATGATTTTATTTGAATCTCTTAAATGGTTTATAAAAGCGGAATCATTTTTTCCAACAAATTGTACGTATACAAGATCCATAAAATCCATTCCTGATTAGATTAAGCTATGTTGAAAACATCGTAGGATCAATAGAGATTAGTAATCAGTTATAGTTCGAGGGTATTGACAGAATAATTAATGAAATGGTTAGGTTCAAGTTGGTTCAATCACAGGGTCACTTTGCAAGTGCAATACCTTTGGCTGTAATATATTTATACGCCCGGAGATGTGCGTGGTATACTATATTATTATATCCCCTGCTAAAGCTCAAGATATCAAATTTGCAAATTAATTTCAATTAATTGGTTTTGTATATATGTTATCAATGTAATGTTAAGAATTGCGAGTAAATATGAAAACGTTATTTCAACGAATGATTACCTATCTTCAGCTGAAATTGTTATTTCATTTCGTTGAAGTAATTAACCTTTTCACATTTCTTTTTTTCCACAAGTACATGAAAGGCTTGAAATGCCAAGTTCTCTCGGTAATATTATATTTGTAAATAATTATTTTTCATAATGCTTAAAAAAGATTCAAGACTACCGACAAAGTTATTATAATATTTCTCGGAAATAATGAGATAGCGATATAAAAAGTAAACAGTTGTTACCATCCAAAATTATTACCTCAATGAGTTTCAAACTCGATGCCTGTTATTTTCTATGGTTATCGTGGAACTTTGAGCTTATAGCTTCTAAAGATACTAATTAAAACAATTAACTCACACGTCATAAATAGTCAGACCGTAATATCGAGATTAAACATACAATTTACAATGTATCTTATGAAAAGAGGTTTAAAATGATATTACACTTTCGCGAAAAGTATACAACAATAAATAATGTTTTCGAATTATTTGAAATGTTATTTCAAACAACAATTGTTATACATTATAATGTAATTTTGAAATAAATTTTAAATAAAATGCAATTTTGTATTTATACTGAATAATTATCCTCAACCTAATTGCACTGTTAGGTAGTTGATATTATTTCGTTATAATCACTGCGAAATTTATTAGCCGTGAATAAAAATTGCAATTTAAGTAGAGTAACTGTGCAAAGTGACGCGTGACTAGCGTGTGTATAAAATATATAATAAACTAATCAGACTATATCAGTCGATAATAATAAGATGTCAGTTTTATACTTGTTCTTTTTTTTATTTATACTATAACGTTGTAAAATAATTTATCATTTTTTAAAATTAAAATATTGAAAAAAAAACAGGTAATTGCAACAATTATTCACCTTAATATTGATTTTATTTTTAGATTCTTAATGTAGTATTTATTTGGTTAAATGTAAAAAGAACACTGATTTAAGAAATCAAAATGAAACCAATCTTTCATAGTTACGTTAAAAAATAATAAAGAAAAATTGACAATTTCCACCAGCTTCCTTCATTGCAGTGTCTCAAATTTCCTACTTTACATTTTGCTCTTTGACAATTACGAAACAATAAATTTTCCATCAGCGGTAATAAAACTTGGCTTTGACAATACTCAATATTTCGATAAACTCGATATTCCTAAACGCCGGAGGTTAAAGTAAAAGGATGCGGTTGTTCTTTTACCACAAAAGACATTTCGATTTATCTCCATTGAACAGTTTTCCAACGCTTCGCCATCAAGTAAGATTAAAATTGAACAATTTCGAAACTCTTTTGGATAATCGATAACATTTGTATCGCAACGTGAAAACATAAAACAAAATCCTTTCGTGAAAGTCTAACTTTTTTTCGATGCCAATCCATCGTTATTTCAAGTACAAAGTTCACCGCATTCCTTCGTCGTGTATTTTTGAATCGGAAATTTGATCCGCGACAAAGATTGCGCCAGGCAGAAAGATGATCCATCGTCGATGGTACTCGATCTGATTGGATTCGGACCCGAAGCTGTCGTTCGAGATATCGAGTGCGCGCAACCTTTCAGCGTCATTTCCTATTTTGCTCAACGCTGCAAATAATTAAATTTAAATACACTCACTGTAATGAGCAGAAAAAAAATTTCGAACAAAACTCTCAGCGCTAGTTGAGAAATTCAAAAGTCATAGCAATTTGACTATCTGTGATGATGAAGGATTTTGATATTGGATCCATTTATGTTATAAAACGAATGTACTTGGACTTCTTACGAGATTTCTTATTTTGAATAACGAATGAACAAATTATTATCAGAATCTAAGTCGTTTTAAGCGATTGCTGGAAAAATTGAATTATATTGCCAACGAAAGATGGATATTATGGCGTAAATTTCAGTCGCTCGTGTTGATGATTTGAAAGAAACTTATTAGCCTGTGAGCAGTTATGAAATTTGGCCTGTAATTCAGAGTAACAGACAGAAACAAATTAAATTAAATCAGTTTGAATAGATTATAATTAGTATTTCTGAAATGCTTTTTAAATATTACAGCGTAAGATGTTTAACGAAGAAAAAGTTTTTGAGAGATTATCAATCACAATGAAAAACCGTAATAGTCAAGTCAATGAATAGTATGAGTATTTTCGTTGCAAGTCGGTCTTGTAATAAGAAGTTATTAGGGCATGTCCGGCTTATTTAATGGACGAATGATGATTAAGTCTTCGTTAAACATTGATTAATTCAGTTGGTTTACTTAATTTTATACTTTGAAATTAGAAATAAAAGATAAGATAGATATATCAAAAATGTTAAAATTATTATTGATTACAACACAAATTATTGTAACTTTGCACGATTTTTACAAAGTACTTTCCATCTAAAAATACATTTCTTAAAGATTATTTGATTCAAGTCAAGGATAGAAGCTTTTTTATTAATTTTCTTTTCACTGTCAAAGGAATTTCATATGAATTTACCGGTAGAAAGTGCACCGAGTCTTTTATAAGACTAAATTTCAGTCCGCAGTTTTTGACTTTCATGTATAACTGGAATGGAATTTCAAAGAAACTGCTCAAATAATATTATCATTTAATTACAAACATAGTTCGATCATGAAAATTGTAGCAAAGATAATCCCCATAATCTGTCGAATGTATTAATTCCTGCCTTCGTTATACAATGACATAAGACATTCGCAATTTCAAGATACTTGGTTAGATTACAGGATTTATCCGGATTCTCCAATAACTAAGGCTTAACCAAAATTACTATTTTAGGTGTAACACTCGGCGTGAATGTGGTCCAACAAGCTATCTATTTAATTCTCCATCAATTCTCTTCACTATCCCACACGATCGAAAATACATATTCCGTAGCAACATTTACATTTAAAATATAGATGAAAATTTCATTTACACAAATTGACTCATTCCCATATGGAAAATGCCAGCATTATAACAATTTCACAATCAAACCAATGTTGAAACAATGTCGGCTGCCGACATTAGCTTATCAACGTTGGACCAACGTTGTATTCACTGTTACGCCAGCGTTAATA
>JABFPJ010005600.1:0-11995 GCA_022817425.1 Gryon sp. ZL-2020
GTCGTACATCTTAACCTCACGGCTACTAATCCATCTGCCGGTAAACATTTTGATTCATGCCATATTTCATCAGGTGTTAGAGACTAAGTTAAGTATACAAATTACAACGTATAGCTGTAAACTTTTCAACTAATTTTCCACATTTTCAAAAATACGTTGTTCATTTTAACAACAACGTTTTAAATAACACGAAGTCACTTTTTTGGCGACAAGATTAATCAAAAACGTTGCAAACGTTGCAATGAATTTCTTTCCGTGTATAATCACATAAATTCATACTAATTTCATATAAAATTTTAGGTGTTGTATATGATTTTCCTGTTGTATTTTATTAACTATTTCACACTTAGAGTCATACAAGAAGGATTTTTAGTTCATTAACATTAAATACTTATAGGTATTTACTAACTCTCACACTATTATCTTCCATATCACTAATTTTACTATGTTTTATGGAAAATATTGTTTTCTTGTTCTTAATTTCTTAAGACTGGTTTTACTTGGAATAAAAATCACTTATTCCAGGGATATCATCATAAGCTCAATGAAATTGATTAATTATTAAATTTTATTCTTTTAACTGATATTTCAATTTGCTTAATTTAAAAAGTGTCTTAAAGTGGATCAATAAAGAACTAGGATAAATATGATTTTTGAAAAAAAATGTATAATAAAAATATTAACTTAGTGCAAAAATTTTGGATTACAATTTGCACAGAATATTGGTCCTATTGCACAGAATAATACAGTCAGAGAAAGGTTTAGTTGACACAACTAAGAAAGGTTTGAAATTAATAAAACATTTTGTTAAAATAATGAGAACTCAGTTATTTTAATTATAATTTTATTTATTTCAACTAAACCTTTCTATGTGTGTATTACAGTAGCCAATATTTCGTTTGAACTATTACAAAAATTGTTTAAATTAATTTTGTCCTTCGATGAAATGGATATCGGGCGATGATCTGATCTTATGCTTCCTGATTCTGATCAGGAATTCATAGTTCCCATTCAGGAAATAATTCAATTTATAAATCGGGATAGTGTCTGTATGAAATAGCAGTGATATGATTCTTATCAAGTAAACCGATGAAATTGTAAGAAATCTAATACGGACCTGATTAAAATTGTCCGCAATAGTCGAAAATGTTATCTAAGATTTGAATGTTAACTAAGATTTGAATCAGTGTCTTTCTAAAGTCAGCCGAAAGTTCATGTAAAACAAATACTATTATTTGTTCAATACTAGTATGTTTCGCAACTGGGGAGAAAAGCTAGAGAAGAAGCTAGAAGATTGATTCATGAGCTATAGGCAAATGTAGCAAAATTTTCTCCCTAGGGAAGAAATATATTTTTCGTCAGTCCTCCCTAGGCAATTTTAGGAAAACGGCATTTTTCCCTCCTTTGTAACGAAAAATATTGTACGCAACATTGGAGATGATGGGAACACGGATTCCCGATTTCCCAGGATAAGTGAAATAATAAATTAATATTAGAATAATATAATCTTTGCAAAAACATCATATAATTATAATACTAATTTATATTTGATATATATAATGACGTATTAATCTTCAGGAAACATTTATTAAATATATATAATAGGTCATCTAACAAACATATATAGAAAATAATTTTTATTTAACCACAATCGAATCATAAATCAGTGTGTTCATTATGGTTAAATGTTCTAATGCAAACAAAGTGCATACTCTCATGTCTTTCCCTACATTTGATTACAAATGGTTTTATGGAAAAATGAAATTGATTTCATAATGCCAGTTTATTGGGATATGTTTAGCATTGAAATTTCATATGCCAATTCATTGGGATCCAAGTCTGCGGTTTAATATTTGGCAATAAATGTGCCGATAGGCCCACCACTGAATACAATTCGGATTTTGAGGCAGCCTGCTAAATGGCAATCATAAAGACCAATATGCCCACGTCCGCTTTTAACGAGCGGGGCTGTGACGCTAAATTATGATGGTATTAGTCCGTGAAAGTGCATGGTGCATGCAATGATTTGTCACGAGGATCATATGCTGGCATCAAACGAGGGGGACGTTTCTACCATTGCATTTGTTAAGAGATAATATCTGTGGGGACACGCTTCATATACAAAAAGAGCTTGTTTAATTTATGATGCGGATAAATATTTCATCACAGGATCAATTATACGCTAATACCATAAGATCAACAGAAATCATCTAGTCACAGTGCAAACCGATTGATTAAGATTTTGCTTATTTACATTGTATAGGAAGATACAGAGCTTTGTTGTCAGTAATTTTTCACCTGATGAAGCACATCATTTATTATTATGTATTTACTATAACTCATATGGAAGAATAGAATATTCCACAATTAGGGAGAAAAGTTGCTGATTCTAGACGAGTATGAGGTTTTGACTAGCGAAAAGTAGGGTAAAAGTAGCACTTTTTTCCCCTAGGGAGAGAATAGTATATTACGCAACAAGGGAGATGAAATCGGGAATTCATTTTTCCGAGCGGAGTTTACATGCCGAGCCGAAGGCGAGGTTTGTAACCGCGGGGGAAACGAATTTTCGATCATCTCCCATGTTGCGTACTATATTTTTCGTTACGAGGGAGGGAAAAAAGCCATTTTCCTAAATCCCCCTAGGGAGGAAAATGGCATTTCCCTCCCCGAGTAACGAAAAGTAACTTTCTATTCCTACTTTATATCTCTAGGGAGGAAAAGTAGTTTACCATTACATCATTTAAGAAATTATAATACTTTTGCTCTCGAAAAAGAGAAAGTGCCACTTTCGTCCCACTTTTAAGGGAAGAAAAGATGTGTTTTCAATGCACGTGTAGGAAAAAATATTCCATTATATTACATAAATTTCGATATACGTGCAATATATGTACATATATTTTCTGGAAAAAAGTAATATATATTTCGTATGGGAAATATATATTATTTATGGTCATGTATTTATTGTTTAGATAATTAGTTACCTGAAATTAGCTTTAGTTTTTTAAAGTTTAGTTTAATTATTCCTGTAAAAAAAATATTCTAAAGTTTCATACAAATTGTTGAATAAATTGAATTAAGAATACAATTTTTTAACAATCATTATTTTTAGTTTTTGTTTTATTTTTAAAAAATTCAGTATTTTTAGTTAGTTTTATTTAATAATTATTTAGATATAATATTTCAGTTTTCTTTAGTTTCTGTTAATTCTTTTAGTTTCGTTAGCATTGAGAGATATTTAACAGACACAGTCTACTATTTCCACAGAATAAATCTTATTATATATATATAATATATCTTAGTGTATTTTTGTTAGTAGTTGTATTTAATATAACAAAAGTTCATATATTTTTCTTTTTATGGTAAAAATTAAATAATAATCTCATTTTTAACTATTCTGAAAACAATTTTAAGAGTTAATTTTTAATTAGGGATATTTAATATATATACAAAACGAAAATACGATCGAACAATGTATTTATTTTTTTATTTAAGTTATTTATGAGAAAAAAATTGTATGAGGTATATTTTATATAAAACATTTTTTAATATTAATTTTATTTAATTAGTTGAAAACATTTTTGCAAGGTAAAGTAGTTTATGTTTTGTGTATTTGCTACAACAACATTTTTTTACTCTAATATAAATAAATGAATGAAGGATAAATAAAACTAGCGCTTGAAAAAAATAGTTTCAATAAATCAATTCAAACGTATGATCGTGCATAGCGCACGATTAATAAAAAGGGCATTAAAATGCGTTCAGTTGAAAGCAGGTGCCAACGATAAAAAGATAGGGGTCAATGCTGGTTTTTGTTACGTCACGTGCTACTCTCAAAACAAATCCGACATCTAATCGGATTACAATGATTTACTTTTGACACTAAGATACTTGCGTGAGTTTAAGTAAAAACAAATAACTTATACTCAAGTTTGATTTCAATATATTATAATATTATTGTCTTATTAAACGTGTACAAATCGCTATTGGATTAATTTATCAAAGCGCCTTTTAACTCTGACAATTGTTTCTATAAAAGAAATTTTCAACCGAGTTTTAAGTTTATATAATCAATAATGAATTTCAAGTGGTTCAAATTTTCTTTTTTGTTCTTCCTTCTTCTCCTTTTTTTGTCTTTTCCTTTTTTTACCTTTTCCAGATGTATTTTCTCATTCACCGGCACGTATTTTAAATTGCGGCAGTGCAGTAAATGGTGCTTGATTCTATAACACGACTTTAAATTCATGATATTTCAAATTGCCGGGAGGAAAATTGCAATTAATGAAACTTTGTAAAAATGTTATGAGGAATTTAAACGCTTTCAAGTTTAATTGCTCTATCGCTCATGCCAGAGAAAGATTTAAAGACGAGAAGGAGGGCTAATTGGCAAGTTTTCTATACTTTTCAATCGCTTCAGCCGTCTGGACTCCGCAGTAAATTCTCAATTCATGAAATCGTGCTTTTGTCTAAAAACCGACAAAACATCCAAACTTTTGTACCACAACTTCGTGAAAAAATATGCGCTACTTTCACATCAGTTTTATGATTGTTATTTGCCTTCTACAACCCTTAATTTCCAGCATCAAAAGACGTATTTCACTGAGATATTGAATGTAATAAAAACATTATAACAATTTTTTTATATTTTGCAGATATTATAAAAAGGTTTTTAAATAAGAAATAATATTAAAAAGTGTTAGAATTGTGAATATTTCTTATTATAATTTTAAACTTGGCTGTAACTAGGGCCTTCTTGGGCATATCCTCTTCTAAGTTTGAACCAAAGTTGTCCTTATCTAGGATTTTGTGGGACCCATTTAGTTTAAAATGTTTACCTATAAATTACGTTGTTACGTATTCTCAATATGGGCCTAATGAGGCCTACGTGGTTTTGGAATTTTGATGAGAACCAATAATGGCCTAATTAAGCCATAGTAGGCATACGTGGATTTAGTTCATCCTACTAGAATTTTGAACTTGGCTGAACCTGGCTCCTTCTTGGGCATACGCTGTTCCAAGATTGGACCAACATTGGTCCTATATGGAATTTTTGAGAGACCCACATTGGTTTGAAACGCTTACCTATAAATTAACTAATTAGGTATACCTAATATGGGCCTAACGAGGCCTTCCTGGTATGGGATATTTGATGAAATCTAATTTAGGCCTAATTAAGCCTCAGTAGGCACACATTGGTTTAATCAACATTTATGTAACATATTTTTTCAATAATTCATAATAGAGAATCGAACTCAAGACCTGAACGTGAAAGTTAAACATCTTACACACTGAGCTACGAAGACTTCTAATGAAATGTTTTGTGAACATAAGTTTACAACTTAAGCTTACTACAGTATATATATGAGACTAATATGTCTCATATATATACTATATATATGAGAATGTGAGGGTTGGCCTTTCATACTCTTACTGAGCCTGAATATGGCCCTGGTTAGGTCCTATATTAGCCGTACTCTCCAACCCTGCAACGAATTACACATTTGCCCACTTTAGCCCAGTCCAAGCTTACGTGTAACGAGGTGGACCTGGACTTTATCAATCCAGGACCTGCTTTTTAGCTGGGCAAGCCTTTTTCAATTTCTACTTAACATTTAAAATATAAAATAAAATATATTTTCTAATTCAAATTTAACCACAATAGTACAGGTTCCCGGTAAGGCCCTATATTGACCTTACATTTCAAATTTACATCAATCCATACAACATTAGGCCTATTTTGGCTAAGTCTAGGCATACTCATATGATATAATAATGTATATATAAATAAAATAAATAAAAATAAAATATAATAATAAATAATATATAAGAAGTTGAAACGGGACTTTACCAATTCAGAGCTTGTTTTCTATTTAACTAGGCAAGCTTTGTTAGTGTATTAACTTTTGCTACATTGAAAATAATTGTTATTATTTTTTTCTTATAAATGAAGAGATTCAATAAAACGAAAAAGTATTTATTATATATATAAAAAATATTTTTTTTTATTTGATAATTTGTTTTTATTTTTTATATGAATTAAAAATATTAATTTTCTTAAGTCATCGCTTCGTGTAATTTGATGTATATTTTATTTATACATATAATAAGAACGCAGTGTGTCACTTTCTATTAGTATCATTTTTTTAAGTTTAGATTTTCTGCTTCCATAACTCTCAGTGAACCCCTTACAATGCTATTGTAATTTTTGGGATTGTGATACCGCCTTTTTGTTCTGAAAAACATACGAAGATTTTATTATTTAGCGTGGTAAACTTTTACTTTATTATTTAAAATGTATTAAAAATATAACCGTACGGAAAAAAAAATATATCAAAATGTGTGTCAAAATATAAATAACTTTTTGCCGAAAATATATGTGTACATATTCACATATATGTTTGCATATATTTCAGATCATATATTCTTAGGATAATTTTTGTAAGATCTTTTTGCATTTTATTAATTATATCTATTAGTTCATAATTTATATTTCTCAAGACAATAATATTAAAATGAAATATTTATACAATGCTAATTTTGTTATGCTTGAGGAAAATCATAAGTATGAATTTTTAAATACGAGAATTAATTAACAAGTTAATGTATGCTTGTTGAAAGAATATTTATCAAAGTATAACTTAATTGTGATTAAAAATGCATTGTAAAATTGATGCAGAAAAATATATACGATATATATAAAATATATAATATGTTGATACATAAAATAAAATAGTGACATATAAAAAAAAAAACAAACAAAAAATTCAATTCTTCAAACTAAATTTAAGATTAGACAAACCTAACAAAGTCTATTTTTTTAGATTTGATTATTTGAATTGATTTCCAAATTCAAATTGATTTCTGATTGATTTGAAAACCAGTGAAAGAAATAACTTTTTCACTATTTCAAGACAAAATTTAATTGAAATATTAATTACTTCAATATGAACATTTCATATCAACAATAGCAATCCGAGTTTTTCGATAAAAAGCAAATTTTGCCATAAAGAATATTAAAATTCGCCTCTGCTTTCTATTATTTGTCCTAAACATTCATAATAAATGAGTAAATATTCCCATTAAATTTATCTGAGTGTACATTCTCCGAGTCTCGACTATGACTGTCTATTTTAGCGAAAAATACTTCGCATCAATTGTGTCGAGTTTTGAAACGAAAAGCTTTAGCTTTTCGTTTGGAGTGTTGTGTACGGGTTTGAATAAATTGAAGCTCGCGATGACGACAATGTTATTAAACTTGCAGCAACATGCGTACAAATGCGCAAACGCGTGGGTTTGAATTTGATTGCGTGTCACTCGGCGTAAGCTAACGAACAGTTTGCCCCCATACGTCGATACTTGGGAAGGGTGCCCATTCGAGTGTGCGTCGATGCACCCTAATTGTTTTATTCGTACCCCCAGCATCCTCTCAATCTATTTCATCCCCTCAACCACTTTTATTTCATTGCGACACCACCCGCAGCGTTTATCATGCATCACTAATACATAACAGGTTAACGTATATTGGTGTCGTTGTTCGCGGTATCGAAAACTACATTTGCAGTTTTTTTTCAAACCATTTTCTCTTTTTTGCATTTCGATCAAAACCAAATTATTCAACGAATTCACATATTTAATATCAAACTGACATTGTTCTTCAAGAGTAACATGACAACTGCGAATATAAAATGTTTCGCAATTTATGCGATTTTATTTGAACATTTGTTAAGCAGTTGTTTTTGACTTTATATAGTTGTTAATGTAATATTAAGGATGAAATTATTATAAATAATGGTTTATTAGAAATTGCGTAGTTTGAGTAAGTACATTTTATGTAGAACAATTGTGTAAATCCGTTTACCATGGTATAGTATTTAGAAGGTAAATCAAATATGAAGCAACGCAGAAATAGCTGAAGGGATTGATATGGAGTATTTGTGTTAACTCTACAGTTTGCTATCCCGGACGCATTTCATGCACTATTATATTGAGTAAATTTCAAAGATAGATTTTATTGATTTAGACGAAGTTCATTTTAGCAGATTTATTACCGTTTAATCAACTTTGTTCTTCTTTTTTTTTGGCAATTCTGTTGAATTGTAATTTTGGTTTTGGCAATTTTGTTAATGCTAAATTGTTGGTTATTAATATTGTAAGTTAACAAATTTAATACTTATAAATTAACAAAAAAATTGTTGATATATACACTGTTTTTACTATACACTGATATATACACTGCTTTTACAATAGTTTTTACACTGTAAACCGAGCGTGCTGGCTCAGTGGCTAAGGCGGCCAGATTCGCATTCGGGAGGTAGCGGGTTCAATTCCCACTACCGGCCACTTTGATCAGGTTTTCGTGGTTTCCTGGTCATTAGGCGAATGCCGGAGTGTGCTAATTAAAGTCGAGCCACGACTCGCAAATTTTAGGTCAATGACTCTTATCGAAAACTGAACTGTTCGTATATGTTTACATGTCTAATGTTGTCATTGTCCGCCCCGTATACGCAGAAGTCGTCAGAACGGGTGTAATGTGTGTGTGTTTTATATACATTGTAAAAACTAGTGTTTCAATTTTGAAACATGCGCAATATTTTCCATTATAAAAAGATAGGTGAAAATTTGGAAACACTTTTACATGTTTTAAAACCTTCTACAAAATGTTTCAAAACAAAACTCTTGTTTTTAGAGTCTATGAGACTCATGTGGTTAGTCCATAAAAACTTATACACGCAAAATAAAAACCTAATAATGTTTACCAAAAGGTATGATAAGGACACGTAAGAAAATAACTCATTCAAAATTACTATGTATCCGAGTAAACTTGTGACGGTAAATGCATTTAGTAAATTTTACTTTTTGACTTAGTAAAATAATTTTAACATTATAAAATAAAATTCCTCTCCAAGTTTCGAACTCGGTACCTGCCGCTGTTTCTTAATAAGCCGTCGTTCTTTAACCTCGCGGCTATTCGCCCGACTGTCGTTAAAAGGCTTGTTATGTTACTTAAACTATCAAGGCGTGAAATTTACTTTCACATAATATTGACAATGAGACTTAGTAAAAATTCATCAAAATTAGGCAAATTTTAATAAAAATCTATCAATTATCACGAAAACGACAATACCGTCACAAGTTTACTCGGATAAGTGGTAATTGTTAATGCGTTATTTTCTTACGTGGAAAAGATATGATTTCAGGCATTAATAATTTTACTATACCATTATTGGAAAAATGTTGCGCAGATGAGCACTGCGCAGAATTGATAGCTTGCGCAAAATAGGCTACTGCGCAACTTTTTTCCAATAATGGTATAGTAAAATTATTAATGCCTGAAATCATATCTTCTCGTTACCATACCTTCTGGTAAATATTATTAGGTTTTTATTTTGTGTGTACAGTCCGACCTTCGAATAGTCCGTATATTTTTCTCTTTCTATCATTATGAATACTTATGAGAATTTAAGGATAGAGATATCGGACTATTCGGAGGTTCTACTGTATATCCAATATACACACAAAGAAATGTTCGTTTAATATTTTATATTATGGTGTTTATATTTTACAATACTACATTGGACCACTGGGATATACTTGAAGTGTTATTAGTTTTAATCTACGGTATTGTAATTTTTTATTACACATATTAATTTAAAAAATTTTTTTAATAATATGGATTATTGCTTTATTATTTTTATTTATTTGTGAAAATTAGTCATTTTATTTTTGTATCATTAATATAATGGACGCAAACAATTCATAAAAGTTACTGAAATAACATGAAAATTTACTTAATTTATTTATATGTATTATTGAATAGTTCAGTAAATTCTATTTCATATGTATTGCTATCAGTTGGCGCACGAGTCGATGCTTCAGTAGTCGAAAAACATATCAATTGTTAGTAGGTCCTGTAGCTGTGTGGTCTAAGTGTGTCGCCCCGTTTACAACGTTTGGAGTCCCGAGTTCAAATCTCAACGGAAAACAAATTTAAATCAATTTTCAACATATTTAGGTTAAATATATAAAGATATTTTTCTCAAATATAATCATTTTAGTGTTACAGTTCAGTAAAGTTTTATGTTTTTCGCATTTATCCCTCTGCTACTGAATAATTCAGTAATTTTCGTTAAAGTAAGATAAAATAATTAATTAAATAATGCTTTGCGTGTAGTTTAGGGACCATCCATAAAAGACGTTCGCAAAATAGATAAAAAGACAAAATGAAAATATATAATTTTAAATAAAATAAACATAGATAAGAATCATAACATGCGAACGTCTTTTATGAACAGTCCCTTATTATATTTTAATCATTCACAAAGTAGCTTCACAAAGAAGTCAAATTTGTTGTATAATTAGTAAATGCAATTGCTTTGTTGAATATAATCAAAAGACACGGTAGTGTCTCTGGCCAAGTACAAAAAAAACCTTTTTGTGTTTCTATTTCCAATAAATAATTTGTCCATTATCATTTTGGATATTTTATATATATTAATGAACTTAAACTGTACCACTATAATAAATCCCAGGTTAAGCAACAGTAACAGTAGACAATAAATGGATGGCTGACCATTGTAAAACAAACTCAATTCTCTTTATTTTATCAGCGAAAAAATTGCACTTGGCTCAACAAAGATATTTTTTTCCATCCCTCCATGAACATAAAAGTAAACTATATTTTGGTTGAATCGATGCAAACAAAGTTATTTTAGATTAGTATGTTTGTTGATTATTTGATCCAGTTGATGAATCTGAATCACTATTAGATGGCGGACAATCAATTGAAATGTAGTAAGCGTGTAATTTTGTAACGATATAGCGCGTGCACTAAGAGTGTGCAGGGTAAAACATATATATATCTGAAAATCCTCGTGGGAATCGACACTTGGCGTTACGTTTAAGGACGCAAGGAATATATGCCGTCCATATAGTTTAATGCCGTGTTTGGTGTTTACACTTCGTACTAATGGTTCAAGCTTAGTGAGATTTAAATTTGTCCATTCGTAATACGACATCCCAACTCACTCTTTTGCGTTCCCATCAGCCGTGCCTTTAGGCTAAAAAACGATTTAATCTTTCAGCCTCATCCCGTACTTTTGGTCGCAACTGTAGCCTTCAGCATTTTCACCTTATACTTTGCTTTTACTCCTGCCGTTTTCTTACGCTGCATTTTTTTGTTTGTTTTTTTTTTGTTATTTTTTTTTCGTTTTTCATCTCAATGCAAAATTATGCGAGTGTGGCGCATCACAATGTTTCTCGTATTTGTGTTTATGTTCACGAGACTTGACACAGTGTCGTGATGCGATGAAACATCTTTACTTTAAAGCAAAGTTGCGCATCAAGAAATTAAAAAGCTTTAAGAAGATAAAAACTTGGTTGAAGAAATATTGTTTGTTCAATTTGAGATGCTTCAAGGGTCTTTGACTTTTTGACAGAATACTTTAAATTTCAGTTTTGATAATTAAGCATTCTGACTTTGTCAACGGAAATTATGTTATTGAAATGATTTTGGTTTTATTCATTTTAATTATACAAAATAATGTATACTATTATTATTAGGCATTAATAAATGTTTGTTTGAAATCAACCCTAGTAGAAAATGAACTAGTTACAAGTAAGCCTGGACTGGGCCAATGTAGGCCCAATGTTGTATAATTTCATCCAAAGTTTGGAATGTAGGGCCAATATAGGGCTCAATCAAGGCTATATTGAGGCCAAATAATATATACAGGCCATATATACTATTTGGCCATATATACTACAGGTCATATATATGAGATATATACACTAATAGACTTAGGTTGATGTTTGCAAAACATTTCTTTAGAAGTCTCGTAGCTCAGTGTGTAAGATGTTCAACTTTCACGTTCCCTCTCTAAATTTGAATAAGTGAAAATTTCACTTATTTGCTGAGTGAAACATTTTTTCACTTCAAAAAAGTCAAAATTTGCACTTATTCGTAAGTGAAAAAATTTTTTACTTCCAAAAAAGTAAAAAA
>JABFPJ010005601.1:0-11995 GCA_022817425.1 Gryon sp. ZL-2020
TCAATAAATAAAAAAAGATAATAATAATGAAAATAAATACGGAAGTTTCATTTTTTTTACTTATTTCCTATCAAGTTCAACTGGACAGCGCCTATCAAGTTTAACTAGACAGCGCCTTTTCATACACAGCGTTACATTCTGTACAAGCGCCTGACAAGTTTTCCATGTCAGGGCACTTGGCGAGTAAACAGTTCAAAATTTCAGTCCCTTTTCAGTGCCTAGGCAAAATTTCTTCTTGGGTTAAGTATGATACTGCTACAGTTTTCATCGAATCTATGTAAAAATACTAATTATTTATATATTATGGTACATTTATTAAACACCTCCATTTGTAAACATGAACAAATTGTTAATACAATGTCTTTTTTTAATTTCAATAATTTTTGTAAAAAAAAAAGACAAAATCAAAACCTAATTCACTTTAAATTAAAAATAAGATAAGATGGCTTAAACTGTAGCTTTTTGTGAATTAAAGAAAGTTTTCAATTATTAAGAATTTCTTTATATTTATAATATCTAACTGTAAAAACATATTTTTCTAAATAAGTATTTATAAGGATCGTCAAGTAATTGTTGTTTTCAACTTATATTTATTATATAAGAATAATTTAAGAATAAAACTTCTTAACATCTTTTTTTAATATTATATTTGTACATTATTGATGAAAGGATTATAAAGTTGAATTATTCGCTGTAGTAGTAAAAGCAAAATTTAAACTTTGAGAGTACGATTTCCAGTTGCTTTTCACAAATAAGAAAATTATATAAAATAAAGTTAGCAAAATTTCAATCTCACAATGTTATTACGCTAAGGTGATTCCAATATATAACGTACTTAATGTTTAATTAATATTAATTATGACTTTGAAATAAATATACTCCTGTCAAAAATCAACTGTTGTATAAGAATAAAAATATATTAATTTGAATTTTAAATAGGATTCCGAACTAGTTTTAATTAAATAAGGTAAACGGTTTTAGTTCGAACAAAAATAATCGTTTTTATCTACTGTAATATTCATGTTTAATTGGACTATTTATATAGATTTTTATTATAATAAATGATAATAATAGAAAAAATGTATTTATATTAAATTTGAGTAATCATATTTAGCACAATGAAATGACGATAAAGTGGGTACAAATAGAATTTAATTGAATCATTTTATAAATTTGCAAGTAATTAATTAGTTTTGTCGTATCGTGAAATAAAAAAAATAGTTGATTGTTAAACAATAGTTAAGTATTTTAACTGTACATCTAACGACTCGTACAAAAGGGAAAATTCGATAAAATTAAACTGTTTATTGAATTTATCTGCAAATTAATTCGACGCCATGTTGAATTGTCTTTGAAATACGTTTAGAACATAGTTTTTGTTTGGTCGTATAAAATGAAAGTTGAAAAAATTGCAACTTCCGGGAATCAGTTTAGTTTAAGTGAACTAAAAACGTAGTTGAACAAAAAATATTTAGTTGAATACTGCAATAAAATGAACGAAAAAATCGAGATATTAAATTTCTGTAAATAAAAGGTATAATTTAAAGCAATTAGGATTTTTGTAAATTATTTTAAAGTAAAAAATCAATAACAATTTAACAATTATAAAATGAAATTGTTTGAATAAAAAATTTAAAAAATCAACTTCTTAATTAATTTAAAGAACTTTTTTAGCTAAAATGTTTAGTGTATATACAAAACTTATACATTGTTAATAAATATAACTCCAATTTTTTACGAAAAAGCTTAAATTTAATCAGATTAGCGAATTTTATATAACTTGAGATTATTTTCTTATCGTCATTATCGTAGTCTGACTTAATGTATCACTATATCGTAATAACATATATTGTATTTTTATCAATTACGTTAAGAAATATAAATAGTCTATGTTCTTTTCTTTTGGTTTCTTTAATTATGAACTAATTTAAATTACAAAAATCGTTCGTGTTTATTATTACATATTTAATGAAACCAAAATTATCTATTCATTATTAATATATAAAATAAATTTTTATTTATTGACATGTAAAATTAAATAATTAGTATTATTGATTAATCATTCACAAATTAGTTCAATGAATTCAAATGAATTATAATTTCTAAATATACATTAAATTTTAAAAATAAATTAAAACAAGCATCTCACAATACGAATCTGGTTACTTTTTAACATTTTAATTAAAGCTTATTTTAACTCTTGTAAATATCATCACTCTTGAAAAAAGAGTGTTTGTTCTCTTCGCATAAAGGTGAGTAAAAATTGACAATGATACTGCAAATTCAAAAAATCCTACTTTTTAACAAATTTAAAAAATAATTAAATTGTCAAAAATAAAATCATATTTTAATCATATCACACATTTTTGTCACATTTATATTTTAACTCAAGTACCTACAAATTCACATTTAAATATAATAGTATTTATTATTAATTCATATTTAGATTTTATTATTCTGTAATAATTTTATGCAATATTTAGTACTTGTTATTATTTTCTTTATTTTATTTATTTAATATTTCAAAAATAATAATAAAAAATATGAAGTTAGTAATATATTAAAGATATTATGAAAAAGTAAATATCAATTGAACTTCAACTCATAAAAACGTAAAATAAAATTGACTCAGATTTAATTCAGCAACTTTTTTTTCTTATTTAAAATAGATTGTTTAAAATTGTATGTATTATGATCGATCTAGTTTACCATTTGTTTAAAATAATGATTTTTTCATTTTAATGAATGCATGAATCATAGACATTGAAATTTGCTGTCGAACTTAATCATATTCAATGGTGTAATTAAAATTTTACACGGATCGCTCATTCTGGACATTTAATTTTTCATGTTATTATGTTAATGTGATTATTTGTTCACACAACTAAGTACCCCCTTTTCCCAATCTCTTTTGCTTTCTATTTCGCTCTTTGTCTCTGTTTCTTTCTCACAAAAACCACTTTTGTTTTTGATTCCAAACA
This sequence comes from Gryon sp. ZL-2020, assembly GCA_022817425.1. Lineage (NCBI taxonomy): Eukaryota > Metazoa > Arthropoda > Insecta > Hymenoptera > Scelionidae > Gryon > Gryon sp. ZL-2020. The sequence goes on from JABFPJ010005601.1 coordinate 2,982, forward strand.
ATTTCGTGAAAAACGAAAATTTATGCTTCATATTAACTCGTTATTAAAGCGCAACTATTATCGTTGTATTTCATTTTGCTTTTCATAAATATGTACCACAATCAAAACACGTTACAAACATCAGCGTTATAATCATAAATTCAGCGCGCCCCTAAATCCTAAAACAATTCCTCCCGCACAATTAATTTCCCGGCAATGTTTTATTAACTCCCAAAGGGTATAATTCTAACTTGAACACAAGCCGTATGAGACTGTGTGAGTAAACAATTTTCATTCGTGGGATCCCCCTTCGATATCTTTTATTTGCATAGGAAACTTGGTTAATGTTTAGGCGTGTCAAGTGAAACGGCATTTTTTGCTCGTATTACCTTTTCGTTAGATAATAACAAGATAAATTAGTTAGCCAAAGCCAGAGACTTGAATGATAAACGGAGAATGACATTCATGAATAATGTTTCAAATAAAGGCATTGGACAGATGGGAAGAAAAAGACTTGAAAGTAAAACAAAAAGATCAACTTAATTTCATTTTGAATTTTGGACATTTTTAGTGTGTATTCTTTATGGTGTTTTTATTATATCCCTAGTAGAAAATAGAATTGGGTTGAATTATGGAACCCAACATGGAAACTACGCTGCCTGATCAGGTACTGATATGATTCTATAACCCGTTAAAAGTAGTGAAAGTTAATATAACCATGTCGGGTCCTGATCGGTTCCCGATTTGATTACTTCATAATAAAAAAAAGATCTAAAATTAGAATATGAATGCAAGTTCTACAACTTCTACAAGACATTCAGTTTAGCCATTTATAACTTTAACTATCAAGAGTCAAGGTGTATTTACAGTTCGGTTACCTGATCAGGGACCAATACGAACAACGTTGGACCTATAATCGGGTCCCGGTACATGCAAAATAAAATTATAAGTAAAAATACCTGTTTAAATTTGCCATACTAGTCTGGTAACTAGAATATATAATGATATTCATGATTATAAATCTTATTTTCTCCCTAATTTATGTCATAAAGGTATTAAATATATCATATACTAAGTATAGTAAAACAGAAACATGTAAGATACAGCTATTTCACTTATCAGCAATATTAATAAATAAACTATAAATTTAATCAGTTAGTATAGTAATTTTAGTGAAAAATTGGAACATTTCTTCATTTTGATGTCGTAGAACTACTGCGCGTAATCAATATATTGATTCAATTCTTACTGATATCGATCGACCTAAATTAACAAAGATTTTGTATTGTTTTTAACGAAAAATTAAAACATTGAAAATTACGTTTCTTCCAGTTTATTTTAAGAAACTTTTAGATGTAAAATCAGTTCCAAAACAAAACAAATTTAATGTACCAGTAAGGTAAAATTTATTTATAACATATATTTATTTTTAATTTAAACTTATTAATTAAAAAACTCTTTCTCCGGGATCGATCCCGTTTCTCCAAAGTATTAGGCCACTATACTATTTCATTGTTTATGAAAAACGTCTGCAAATCTGCGTTATAATAATAAAACAATTCTATTAAAATTATTTTGTTGCATTATTTTCAACCTAAAGCATTTAATGTTTATAATTTCATATTACATTAAAGGGCATTCCAGTCATTGTATTTCAATGCAATAAGGTTTTAAATAGTATTAAATATTTATTTGAATTTTTCTTGAGTGTATGGTATGTATATAATCTATCCATTCATTTCACTTTTGCTTCGTACGTCATTAATTTTATGTTTGCTATGCATGTCTCACTTATGCCTGTTTATTTTATCTACGTGCATATGTTATGTATTGTGAGTTTCATATATACATATATATCATGTATTTCTGTGGAAAAAATGAAAAATTTTATATCATTAAAAATTTGTTTGCACTACATTTTTTATTTTTTAATTTCCACAAAGAAGAAATTAATTTTCATATTTATTTAATTTCCATATTTATTGATATATTCAACAAAGAAATTCAACAACTTCCTTTCATTTTTCATTGACTCTACGACTAAGAAATCATACTGTGGTCCACTTTTAATCTCGTTAAGAATAAACTGAGTCTCATAATTTATCATTTCTGTTATTTGCTGATCTATTGCTTATTGTGCTTAATCCACAACTCAAAAAAACAGTCTAATGAGATGAACGGGACACATTAGTTTGAAAGCCACGAGCCAAGGAAACCGGGGAAAACATCGCGCGCTGTTAGGTTGACATTCGTGCAAACGTAAGATGCATATTCAACGAAGGGACAATTCGTAGCTCACGGTTTGCAAACGGTTAAGTGTAATTTAAATGCGAAATATGTAATACGAGTGACAGGGGAAAATGAATAATAATGGACGTCCTCTGATAAGCAGGTAAGATCCCATAAAACCGTAAAACGCGAACGGATAAAAGTGCCGCGCGGTTACGCGAGCCGAGGCCCCGACTTTCGGTGTGTGAGCTAAAAAAAGAAAAAGCGAGGAGAACGAGAGAGGTCGGGGAGCGAAAGTTCCCCGGAGCTTACCGATGAGCTCGCATAAATTCTCGATTTAATATGAATGCGTAATGGGCAGCAGCAGAGAGAAGCGCTGGTGAATGAGCGTTTGCGTGTGCTGGATTCGCGTGTAATGCGACCTCCCCCTACCCCATGAAAAGAGGGAGGAGAGGGGAGGGGGTGGTCGACTAGGTGGTAAAAAGCGATAATAGCGGTGCGGCTGGATGGGTAGCGTGATATGGCATTTGGAAAGGACGAAAACGGCGAGCAAATATTCGACGAAAAGAGGATGACCAGAACGAGAAGAATCGGCCGGACATTTCGCTCAAATTGATTTATACAAAGTGCATTAAAGTGCGAATCGCGTTGTTCATTAAACGACGCAAAAGCCAAATAATACATGTGTAGAGGCGGTATATGAGAGCGAGCGCCAACTGACACACGAAATTTCGACATATGGACGGACAGGTAAATGCTTGCACAAGGCTCAATGTGAGCCTGGCTTCGAATAAAACCGCAATGTTGAAATCACTGTGTGACTGCGCTCGCGAGATGAAAATTCACGACAAATACACGCATTTCACTTGCAACGGATATACACAAGTCCTGGTTCATGTTAGACGGGAAATTAAACCAAAATAGGACACGGCCTCTTACACTTGCTGTATTTAAGAAGTGGATTTATTAGATATTTGATGTGATTGACACACTTTATCAGTATCGTGTGTGTTTTATGTGAGTATTTTATGTGGTTATTAGATTGTTTGTATGTTATGTATGCGTCTGCAATAATGTTGGAATAGTATGTTCCTATATTCACTCTTAGAAAAAATCATTTCTAGTAAGAAAAAAATCTTGACGTTAGCATAAAAACATCTTGATATTTTGATAAGAATGTTAAATCTACAGTCAAGCATAAAACAGTTTTCGGTTGGTACAATCTTGACTCAAGATTGTATGTTTCAAATCAAAAGTAATGAAACTAACCCTAAAATGCTATTCATATAGAAATAAGAAAATTCACTTGTGAAGTATCCCGTACAGAACACAACTTCTTTAAACATCAAATTGACCTTTAGAGAACATTCAAAACGTTTTTCATTTGTTTATTTGACGTTTTATAAGGTTAGTGTTGTGTTCGGGATTGTAGTGTACTTATATAAATATATAAATATATTTTCACAAATTATTTGACAACTAGTCAATAAAGTGTCGTTTACTTACCGTCGAATAACTTTATTTCGTCGTCTGTAAAACCTAATGACTTCAATTGATCCATTTCTTATCTTTCAATCGATATTAATAGATATTACAAACTACCGAATCTATCGATGTAAACAATGAATGACACGCACGACAAGCGCGCAAAGCGACGTCGCAATCGATTTAGAATATCGATACTAAATGTTAAATGCTTTAGTCAAGATTTTCGTTTTATACTCTAAATGTTTTAATATTTGAACGAAATTTAATACTTTTTATTGCTATATGTTAAACATTGTAGTTCAAAATTTTCTTCTCTAAATTAAAACATCGTATTTTGATTGAAATGAAAACATTTCAAAACAATTTTAATCTTGCTAGAAATGATTTTTTCTAAGAGTGTTACAATTATATATATCATAGTGAATTTCAGCGCCATAGTGACAAAAATAAATTCTACATGACGTATTATTTTATTTATTAAACATTATTTATTGGAAAATCAAAAATATAAAATTACAATATTCTTTATATTTGTTCTAGATAAACTATTCAGATTTCAATTATAATTTTGTTATTGCTAATAATATAAAATTTATTTATCGGTATGAAAATTGAAAAAGAATATTTTTTAAATACATTTAAGAAATATTCTTTTTAAAATGTAACTTTTTACAGGATATAGACATGTTTTAAAATGTAGAAGTTAAATATATTATACAATAGTAAAATACAAATTATCTCTGTCAGAATTTCTGGTAAATTTTATACTGTTCCAAACGAATATTATATAAATTAATATTAATTAATAGAAATTATAGCATTATTATTTGCGAATGAAAATGTAATTTGAGGTAAAAAATGTATTTTAGTACGTGTATTAATTTGATAATTACACAATTGGACGGTATCACACCTTTTAACTGAATATTTCATTTTTTAAAATCATTTCACGTGAATTCTGTAAATTTTACAAATAAAATAAAACATAAATTGTTCATTTACTTTTGTGATATTATATTCTTACGTTTATTCTATTTAATAACTAATTTAATAATATAATACTGTAAGTATATTAAAATATAATGATTTATTTAATAATATTTCTAATTAATTAATGATAATTATATTTGCGAATATACATATGAAATAAAGAAAGACTGTATTTGACGTTTCGACGACAAGTATATGAAAAATCTTTTAATGAATTATTTAACATTTCAGAAATCTTGTTTTTCAATAACATAAAAATTGACTATTGGACATTTTTAGAATCTTCAAGAACGTACTTCATATCACACTTTTATCAACAAATATTCTAATAAGTTAATCGGTGTTATATATTAAATTAGCATTTTATAATTTATTAAACAATATTTTGTGGTAAAAAAATAAATTATAAAGAAAACAAGTGTTTTAAGGACATGTAAGGCGTTATAAAAACAAAGTAATTCTTAAATTACATAGTAACAAAGAATTCTTAAATTAAATTTTTATTGAAGAGGTGCTATAAGCAGTTAAGTGACTTTCAAATAAAAACAATTAATATTGCAATTTAATATATAAATATAAGAATTTCTTGACATATTTGCAATATGGACAAAGTTGTTCACGCGAAAACATTACTATTATGGCAATATTTTAAAAAACCATTTCAAAACTTTGAATGTCAATACCTCGAGTTCGTGCTTTAATCAGTTAACTGGTTTTTAGATTTAATTTAAAAGACAGACTTATGTGAAATAGATTCTCTGTCCTTTATTAAAGTATTCAAATATTCGTTAGCGAATACGCCATAAATAATTCTTAAGCTAGTCTGATTTTCGTCACTAGGGCGCAGAAGACAATTTTTCACTTGGTCATTATTAAACAAAAAAAATTAAAAAGCAAAATTTTGTTCTGCTCATAAATAAATATCCTTACACAAAAATAAATCCAAGCAATATCCAATTCTAATATACTGATTCTTATTATAACAAACTGATATTATTAAGAATACAATAAAAAGTGTAATAAAAAACATGAAAATTGTTGCAATATTCCGAGATTTCCCGGTTTCTGTTGCTTTGTAAATGAGAATAGCATGAAATTCCGAACACTTTACCGACCGAGGGCTATTGGTAACGATAACATGCTCGCGTTAAATTATTCCCCGTGGCCAATGTCGACGAAATTTCAATTTCGTTTCGTATCGCGATTTCGTTTCGCGACGCACAAAACATTGCGCTACGCCGGCGAAAAAATTTCATTTCGTTTGCACGCACACATACCCACACCCACACACATATTTACAGTTCTTGCTGTTTAATATCGCGCGAACGCGACCACACGATTTTGGCGGAATTAATAAATCAGTGCACGGATCTCGTAAGTAAAAAGCCCCCAGATCAACTTTTTGCCGTCATCTATTTGTTAGTTGCCCCCCTCTCCTCCCGTGCACGGTCACGAAATCTAATCAAAAGACGCGCGCGAGCTGCACACAATCACTAATTTATAAAACGTTCTTCGGTTTCGATCTACTTAAACTGCTACCGTGTTTTTACTTTCATGTGTCCCCTTCCCATCCTTCTAATAGCGTTAATTATAATTTCGATATATATTTTCGATATTCTCACAACTGAGCTTTTAGATTTCCTTTTATTTTCGATAGCAAGACAGATGAAAACAATGTTCATCGACTGATAGAACAAAGAGTTTATGTTAACTTGCCAACGTACTGACACCGAGTTAAAAGTTTTTTTAATGTCTTTTACTAAAACAGAAATAACTTGGTATTTTAATATTGAAGATAATACCAAAACAAGAATGCAATAGTTGATTATACCTTAATTAAATTAACTTTATTTATAAATTAATAACACAGAATACTTCGGCCGGAAACAAGAATCGAAACTGTTCTTGTCGAAAACAAATGAAATTGACTGTTTGAACATAATCAACTTAAAATTAAATATTAAAGTTAAACTATTAAACTAAACTAATTCAACAAATGTTCATATTTGGTAGTTAAAGTTGTTTCAACGGTAATATCAATTTGTAAAATAATGATAATACAAATAACACATTTTTAATTACTCTACGAAAAATTCTATCTCAATATTATTCATTATTAATATTTCCATTAATTACTGATTTTACAAGTTATAACGGTAATTACTGACAATTGTATTGAAATATTTTGCACCAATGTGTTTCTTTTAATGAATAAATTTACATTTCAAATAAACTTGAACTTAATCTAATAATCAAATTATTAATTGATTGAAAGCGATACTAATTAAAATACAATTATAAAAATCGATTGTGCGTATATAAATATGATTGAATTCGAGAAGAGTGAGGTTTTACGACAAATTCAATTTTTAATTTAATTATATGAATGTGTGTAAAACCCCAGGCATCAGTGGATCTTCACCTATCTCTGTCATATAAATAGCGTGTTTGGTAGGTGAGGATTCAGTAGATGTTGGGTGTACGTGCTTTACCTGCAATTGTTCAGTTTTATTAAACAAAATTTAAAAAAATACAATATTCTGAATCAATATTTTGTAACATATTGTTTTGATACACTTTAACAAAAATAAATGAAAAATACGAGATACATTTTCAATCAAATGCTATTTTACATTGTGCTGTCGATTTAATATGGATTTTATAGAAAGTTATGTTAGGAGAAATTAAAAACGTCAAATTTCAAATATTAAAAAAAAACCACTTCTTATTCAGATAAATTGATTCCTTATTTCAAACTTGAAAATGTGTTGAAAAAAATAATTGCAAACTCTCGTAATTAAAAGAAATTAAATAATAAAACGTAAATTCATTTTCTAACTGACCATTTTTCCACGTCTGAGAAAAAATTGAATCATTTAAACAGAAACTCAAATTATTTCATATTTATTCGTCGTATTCAGTAATAAATAAGACAATGTAGTTTTAATTACGCCAAAATTATAGCAATATGCATTCATGATTAACACCATTGAATAAATAAAGTTCGATTTGCAGCAGTTATTTTCAAACATTATTATTCTCGTGCGAAATCGCTATTTTCATTTTCATCGTTCTCCAACGAAACTTAGTTTAGATTTTTGTTCTTTCTTTTTTTTCATCGGCCATCGAAATATTCAATATTATACCGTCGCGTATTTAAAAAGCATTGATTCATCTATCATCCATTTTGTATTCAGAAAATTAGAACAAAATTTTAATACAGTCATATATATAAATATAATAAACATATTTGTTAGAAAAAGATGAAAGTCTCTTCGATTTTATTATTATTAAAACTGATAACATGAACAACCCCTTTTCGGCGATCCATGAAAAAGACAGAAACGGAACATTAAAACAATGCTAGAACGAAAGAACAGAAACGGAAAAAATTGCAAGTTATTAAAAAATGCTGCACAAGCTTCGTCGTTTCGTGTACTTCTTTGAAAAAAGACAAAGAAAATATATAAAAAAAAGAATTAGAAAAAACAGCAAGAACAAAAATATCAGATCCGTAAGTTTTGCACTTGACATTCTTTCTACTCGGCACGCTACAGTCAATCTCATTTTCAACAAAATTGTGACAAGAAAATTATGAACTCCTTTTAGCACTGTACGAAATGATACTAAATTGATTTTGATTATATCCCTTATCTTGGCACGAAGCAGTTCTTACTCGTATCGAATCTCATTCTTTTAATAACGAGGAAATCAACTTTTAAAATTGTTTCGTGAAAAAAGGCCAAACAAAATTAGATATATATATATATATATATATATATATATATGATGATTTTTATCGACAAAGTATCCTCGCGGAGAAAATATATATTAATATATAATAATGTAACATCAGGAAATACGTAATGAATCATAAAATAATAATTTTCGATATAGGAAATTGAAAATATTTAATATATATTAACGCTTCCATTTTTTAATAATTTTTTATCGTACTACATTTTATTTTAGAAAGAAGTTTTTTGAGTTATTCATATATATAAATATTACATATATATGAATATATCATCATTATTATCATCACCATTAGATGGAGGGAAATAAATTTAGACATTTACTTTGTAAACTCACAAAGAAGACCTATACTTTTGTCTGTGTAAATTATTATGATTTTTAAATATAAACATTCCCACATAGAAATTGCCAAAGTTAACAATTGACTCCATACTGGCACGGTACAGGTAGTTGTATAACGGCGAGATACATGCGGCCCAATACCGTTTGCGTACTGTCTGACTATCGTCTCCAGTAGACAAATAAAGGTATAACAGTGGTGGTCAAATTCTTGATCCAGTATTAAATCGCTA